>JAXGGT010000131.1:3428186-3440269 GCA_035583425.1 Marsdenia floribunda | reverse complement strand
AATATTAAATATCTTTATTTATTTGAGACAAGGTGATATAAATTTTTAATTTTGACGTTAATATTGTTTTCTTTGATTTTATTACTGTCGATAAATTTCTTTTTATTGTTTCATATTTTTTGTACAAGCATAATAAATGCTATATAGGTTCAAAAATTATATATATACATACAGGTTATGTTACTATTAAGGAAAAATATCTAAATTTTTTAACTATATAAAATTATTCGCTTTATTATACAAATTTTTGCTAGTAATATATATATATATATATATATATATATGTATGTATATATGTATGTATATATATAGAATTAAAATTCAATTTATCGTCAAGCGCTTTTAAGTGCATCTAAAAAAAAAATAATAGTATCTTATTAAAAAAAAAAAATGTAAGTTAAATATATATATATATATATACATGTTGACAGTGTGTTGTATGTTATTATGGAAAACCATGCATGCACTTATAACATATTGAATCTTAGATCAAGTTACGTAGAAATATCCCCATATAATCATATATTGTTAAATATCCAGATAAAACTAAGTATTATATTATGTATGTATATAAACCTGGCGTGACATCAGAAAGGTGATCAACCTCAGCCAAAATTAATTCTCTGACGTATCCTTGACGAATGATTGTTTTAGCACATCGATCTGAGGCAATCTTGAGGGATCAAATCAAACTGCAACTCACATCACCATATATATTATAAGTTATTTACCGGCAGAGGGAGGCCGTTGATAATCATCTCTGTTACTGATTTCCGTATCCTCAAGAACGCTCGATCTCGATCTCGAAGGCCAGCCAGCTCGAGAACCACCAGTCAACAGTATATATCATATGGCGAACTAACGCATGTCACTGATATATATATATATATATACATATCTTGAAAGAACCCATGCATGCAAGGTTTTGTATATATTCCCTTAACTGCTTTTCTACTGTTTGTGAGAAGTTGGGTATTAGTGCAATAGGTGTGCAGATGGTTCTTGGGTACGCAAACTGGCCAGTTGCTGTGACGTACTGGCCGGCCGGCTAGACAAACAGACTCCTTGCCGTGAGAAAATCAAGACAATATATATATATATATACATATATGAATATCCAGTCCAAACCGAAAGAAGAATAGAGGAGGAAGGTCACGTTGAAAAATTATTATGAAAATCCCAATGCTAATTAATGTCATTAATACACTCTATACCCTGCACATTATTTTTCTCAAAAATCATTATTGCATTAATTAAGAAATTTATTAATTAAAGAAAAAACACATATAAAATGAGTAACATATCGCTTTTCAAAAAAAATAAAAAAAAAAAGTTAATAATTTAATTATTGAGAATGTATAAATCAATATATTAAAATAAGTATAAATTTGAAAATATTGATTGAAGAGGTTGAAAACTATTTGCTATTACAGTTTTCTTTTATTAGTCATTTTAAAAAATCAAAGTAATTATACTTTTCTCTTAAATACCTTTAATCAATACTATTTGACAACTAATATTCATTCATTTTTCTCTAAAAATATATGAAATTAGAGAATTTTATGTCATTTCAACAGGAGAAAATCTTAATTTTATAATAATTTGTTAAAAGTAATAAATAAAAAACAAATATTTATAGTAGATCTTTTATCACATTTTTTGATATCTTACACCATACAAATATACCATAATTGGGAGAGTGATATTTTAGTCATTTATACACAAAAACACTCAATTAGAGTGGGAGGAAATAGATATATATATATATATATATATATTTGGTCTGAAACTGAATATCATTTTATTAAGAAATATGATTAAATACAAAAATTACAGAAAATTATACCTAAGGACCCTCGTGTCCAAGCTGAAAGCAGCCAGTTCATATGGGGGGTCTTGCAAAAGAAAAAAAAAAAAAAGGTATAGAATGAATTATTACATCTAGCACTATGATTTATCCACAATTTATGTACCTTTTGCCTTAAAAATATGGGACCAATGCTTCTCTAGACAAGCAAGATACACCATTTTCAAAGAGATTGTTTTCTCAATACGAGTAAGGTTAATGCATATCTTCAAGTTCAACCATATTTCTTGTGTAGCAAGATTGACGTAACCAAGGGTTAGAGAAGTGTCTGCAGCAAAAGAGAACCAGAGAATGAATGAGACACAAACACAGACAAACCAAGTATGATACTATCATATATTGCGACCATTTTGCATACATTATGCACTAACTGTAAAAGCTCGAGTATGGCTTTCGCAGCTTATTTTACATACATAATGTTACACACACACACAGAGATATATATATATATATATAAGCCCAGTTCAACCACCATGACTGACAGCTCTCTCTCTCTCTCTTTCTCTCTCTCTCTCTATTTGTTAAAGCCAATAGTTTAGACGGCGATATATGGTGAAAGGAAACAAACAATTACACAAAATTATGACATGCTCAGGCAATGCAAAACAGCCAACAACTATGAAGTCGCACCAAAAACGCGAATTCTTCGTTCGATTGGAACTCTGCAGCTTGGACATGTTGCTTTTCCCTTCCTCATGTATGTTTCATTGCAGTTCACACAAAGAACTTCATGTGCACAAGGAAGAAAAACAACACAAACTTCATCCTTCATACACATGATACAGTCCCTGTTATAGCTTCCTTCTTTCTCCAACGACTTGTCTACATTATCAAATTCCTCCAGAAGCTTTGCAATGGTTTCCCCTTGTGTTGATATTTCACCCAATATTCTATTATTTGAATCATGTTGCAACTCCTCACTTTGTGCCGACGCTTTAAGCCGTGCGAGTTCTTGCTCTAGACGTTGTTGATCATCTTTTTGCCGTTGGAAGTCTATTTCAAACTTCAGCCGCAGAGTTTCAAGCCTCCTTTTGCTATTAGCTTCAGCAGCCTCCTTGATGCGCCGGTCCCGTTCAACTTGTGCCATGGCCAGTTCTTTGGCCTTTTGTTCTTGCCTCCACTCTTCCTGTTGCAATAAAAGTAAACCAACCAATAATAAACTATTTGAAAGCATAATTTTAGTTAAAAAAATAATGAATTCCGTACAGCAAAATAAGGGGGAGCCATATGTAGAGTTGAGAGAAGATTTTAGAATTTAAATTGAACAAAAATTTCAGAGGTAAAAAGTGTATTGAAAAAGATCTTTGGATTGGTTATTATATATTTAGCATAGCTAGCTAGAGAAAGAGAGAGGGAGACATCCAAAGCAAATACCTCAAAAAAGTAAATCAAGTTTCAGTAAAAGTTTCTCCAAGTCACTAGAAGAGGATATATCAATATAAGAGCACGTTGGCGGTAAAATGACAAATAAAAACCAGCTTATTAAAAATATTCTAATGGGCTGCAGGCATTAACAGGACTAAGTGTATCAAAAGAAGAAGATTAACTTGCACGGGGAGGAACAAGGCAGGAGAAATAAAACTAAGAATCAATGGCAAGAAGGAATATGAAAATTTCAAGCAAAACTTCTCGCATAGACAATATGGCAGGAAGTAACTTTTCAATACCTTCTTATCTCGGAATAAAACCAAATAAAGCAATAAATTTTCAGATAGTAATCAGATCATAGAAGCACAGCTACAAGATGAAAACTCAAACACTTTTGCAGGTTCAAATATCATTTGAGCGAATTCAAACAGTATTCACAAACATAATTGAGCATTATCGAATAAATTATAATATTTTTATATTATATATTAATATTTTCATCATTTAAATATGTATTTTTTATAACTTTTTTAAATATTATTCGAACTCGAGTTCAACTTGATTTAAAAGTTAAACGAGTCGAACACGAACAATTTTTTAACTATGCAGACAAATAATCAAACGACTCAAACAAGATTTTAGGCTGAAAACATTAATCGCACCTATTCAAATTCAAACATATTCAAAAATTAATCAAACCATTCAAATTCAAACATATTCAAAAATTAATCAAACCAGGCTTAAACATCTCTTCTGTTCGATTACAGCTCTACCAAAAACACAAAATTTGAAATCCATAATAAGAACAATCCAGAGATCATCACATTTCGTCTTACTAAATTAATTACAAGTCTAAGCCAGTTCCAGGGATCTTCATGCTTCAGTTTATCCAAGTCTAGGAATAAGTTCTGCTCTACGGTCCATTGTTTAGGCTACAAGAAGTTAAAGTAGAAACACAGGTAAGCTATTTTGCCACATGGTCAGAAGTTCGACTGCTATAGTCCTTCAATTTAAACAGAAAGCAGTAAGGTTAACAAAAGTTTGATTTTCCTTCGACAAATTGTCTGTGTCTTCAAAAAAGATTAGACATCCAGTATAGAAATAAGATAAGTAAAAAGGAGGCACTTTGAATCTAGTCAAATCATGGCTCAAGCCTGTGATATCAGTGATTGTTGCATTTCTTTAATAGATTTGACATATTCTTCTCAAATCTGTATCCTTCAGGCATTGTAGAATGATATGCAATGTGCAACTTTAATGATATAGGAAGTTGTAAAACTCTCATACAAAGTGACACCATATACCATAGTGTTATATCATTGCGACCAAACAAGGAACTAGTAATTAAGTTAAATATATGGAAATACAAGGACACTTTCGAATCTTTCCATAACAGTGTACATGAGGAGAGAGTTTTTTATTTAAAAGAGCAAAGTTCTGATTATGACCCAAACTAGTCTTTCAACAAGTTTTAAACATGCCAAGACAATGTAAAACCAGAGTAAAAATTATGTCAAGTGTGAAATTGACCTTTCTATTTAGGAATCAAAATAATGTGAGAGAAGGAAACGGTCTAAAAAGAATGAACAGAATGATAAATATTGCAAACCAAGCCAACTTTAGAGTCATTAAACAACTTTAGTAAAAACATATAGATGTATAATCCAGCTCATTCAATATGTAAAGCTCAATTACACAGAAACTAGGTCAACAGATACACATCACAGAAAAATGGTGGAAATATCACTTACCTCGGCTTCTTTCTGAGCAGCCTCGACCTGAGACAACTGTTGTTTAATGTCTGAAATTTTCTGTTTCGCTGCAGCAATATCTTCCTGCAGTTTATCTTTTTGCTTTTCCCAAGCCAAGAGCTTCTTCAGGTGCTTCTTTTCTCTCTTTGCAACCTCCAAACGAGTAGCCTCTGATTCTGATGCACTTAGTTTAGAAGCCTCAATCTCTGCCTTAATTTCTGCGTTCTCATTTTCAAGCTTTCTTACAGCAGCATTTGCACGGTCCACTTGACCACTCGCCTTCCTCAAAGCATTCTCCATTTCTGCAACTCTCACCACGGTGGTGTCTTCAAGAGCCTGCTTCCCCTTCTTTAGACGCTGAGATTCCTCCCTTTCTATCCTCAACATCTTTAACTCTGTTAAATCATGGCTGATCTTCCTAGCAGCTTGCATTGCCTTCTGGTGTGCCCACTCCTTCCGCTCCTTCACCTGTTTCTCAAGATCCTTAATCTGATGGACAAGACTTAAAATCATCTCATCTTTCTGATCCAATGTTGTTTGCTCAGCATTCTCATCAAGATTTAAATTGCGAAACTTACTCAACACTGAGTTAACAACGTCTTGATTCTTAGCACTTTGAGTTTCAGGTTCCTCACTCTGCCGTGCTGGAAGACTCTCAAGCTTTGTTCCACTACCAATCGATGAATCACCAGCAGACAAAGAACCTGAGCCAGTCTGCAATTGATTTTGGAATTGTCTTGCATTCGCTCTGAACCCTGCAGCAAACATTGCAACATTCCTCTTTAACAAAGTCTTCATGGAAGGAGTGAGATTAAACCTCTTAGGACACTCAATCTCCTTCTGCAAAGACATCTCTGATGCATATGGGAAAAATCCATTCATGGGAAACTCAGAAGTTCCTCCATTACCATAACCCCATCCACCATGAAATCTACACAAAGCTGGAGCAACACCAACTGGACCATTACTGACACTCTCCGGCGTACCACTACTCACTGAAGAACCACTATATGCACTATTGCCACTTGATGAAGGAAGAACAGGGATTTCAATGACACTTGCACGACCCACATGAAGATCACTCATAAGCAAACACCACATGGCATCACCACGACTTAAGAGGGGCTTAATTTGTTGGAGCAGGCAAACCATACCCGCAAGTGAATATTCCTCCAACTGCCTCAAGTCTGCAAAAACAGGCTCAGATTCCTCTGAGTTCTCATTGTTCCCACAACTCCCACGATTCAAAAAACCCAAGGCATTATGCAAAATATTAGTCAACACATCCATTCCACCATAACAATGCCCATTCCTTAATATAGCCTTCAAAGCAACCTCCTTATCATAACCCAATGCCATAAGTTTTGATACTGCCTCGTTATACAAAAACTCTAGATTCTTCAACAAAATTTCTTCTAATTGTTCCTCAGTGCAGTATCCCCAACTGCTATCATCAAAAACAGAATTTGGGCCTCCATTTGAGGCACCATTTGGGTTTAGATTTTGGGATACATCATTCTGACCCATCTGATAATTCAACGGTTTTAGCCCAGATTCCATTATGGATTTAGAAATTACAGCGTTGTTGTTAATGACGGCGTTAGCCGTGTTGTTGGCCATGGTATTGGAATGATCGGTGTCGGGCTTCACCGATCGTGCCCGCCGATTTGTTCTGATATGTTTATCTCTCACAGTACAACCCATTCTCAGTTCTTGTCTGTTCCAATCACAGAATCGAAAAAACTAAACCAGAAGACAAGTAAAAGAAAGAAAAAACAAAAAATCCAAATCAATTGAAGACGCATAACTCTACATATACTTCTACTAATATACATATATACACAAACACCCCCCAAGGTGGGAGGTGAATGAAAATTTAGAATAAAGAAAAGAAAAGAATCGACTTACAGATTGAGAGATGATCGGAGTATTCGCTGTGATTTTGAGCTGTACAGAGGTAGTGCAAGGAGAATCGGAAAGGGAAGGTACATTGGTGAGTGAAGGACAGAGAGATGGGGCTGCTTAAGTCTCAAAATCCATGTTTCCAAATTTCATTTCATTGGGCTCAAATATTTGGGCCCCTTAATATCTGTCTATAATAATTTGGACTGGATCTTCGATATGATTGGGTTGGATTAATGTATGAAAAATATAACATGTGAACTTAATTAAGGATTATTCATCATTTTAATCCATAAATTATTTTTATTAGTTAATTTAGGCTATTTTTGGATTGAGATTTTTTTTTTTTAAATTTCACTCAAATTTAAAAAAAAATAGTTGTACTTGTTTGGACATCAATCTGACATGTTACCGTTCATGTCTGGTGAGGTGGCAAAAATGAATAAAAAATTCACTCACTTACAATAAATATTCAATATATATATATATATAAATATATATAATTTAAATAAAAAATCATCATTACATTAGTAAAATATATTATTTTTGTCTCTCACTTACTAGACAACATCTTACATTGGTCTCACCTTAGTCCTCGTTATTCACAATCAACTCAATTCTTTTTGAAAAAAATGAATTTCCAATCCAAAAATACCTTTAATCTTTTTTTTTATTATTTTTTTTTATTTTTAAATTAAAAATATTTAGATAAATTAATTTTTTTACTTGATATAATAGATAAAATAAAAATAAAAATTTATTACTTTATTTAGGAAATAATAAATATGGCATTTCAATTATAAAATAACCCAAAATTAAAAATTCATCAAAAATATTTTTCTTTTCTTAACATTTTTTCTTTTCAAAACATTATTTTTTTTTTTTTGAAATTTGAGACATTTTTACTTCTATATCTCGTATTCATCATGACCTTTCGTATCATAAGTGAGGTCATTACCAACTAAGTTATGACTTTTTTGACCAAACATCATTTATTAATTTTTCCAAACACTTTTAATTCAATAATCAAAAAAAAAAAATTACTAATAAAAATAATTTAAAAATTAAATTCATCAATAAATAATCATAGGATAAAAGTGAGAATATTTTTTAAAATATAATAACATAATGACATTTTGTTGTTTAATGAATAAAGGAGTAGGTCAAAACTTAAAACTATTTGTTTGGTTAAAAATATCTCAACAAATCCAAAAGCAAATATCACGAAATTCCTGTTTCAGCAATACCATGTCTTAATCTCCGACACCAACAAATTTGACCCGTAATCTTCTTCAGTCTTGGATCCTCCGAATCTACTGTTCATTGAAGACACATGACCTGAGAAACTCCCACTGAACCCAGCTTCGGAAACTGATCCTTATCCAAATTTTCATTTTGTTTTTGTTTGCTGACACAAAAAGGGAAAAGAGAAAAAAGAGCAGAGGAAGCCATGGAGAAATCATCATCATCATCAACTGCCTATGTAGAAACAGTTGGTGAAATAATGAAACTCTACAAATCAGTGCCTCCAAGACCCTCAATTGAAGAGGTCGAAGCAGCTGTGTCCGTAATCAAAGAAGTTGACAGTGAAGAGCAGCAAAGAATTGAGGAGATAAATGGGGAAGAAGCTCCTGAAGATGTTCCGGCAGAACTGTTTTCCGTGTTCCAAGAAGTGAAGAAGTCCATGGTGGTTTTCAAAAGTCTTGAGCAGAGGAAAGAGGCACTTCACTTGGTTGAAATTGATAAGATTTTTCAGAGGTTTGATGATCTCATTCAGAAAGCTTCTGAGTTGATTTCTGGGGATTATACACATGTGGAGAAGGAGTTTAATCTTGATGGCCCAGATGGTGAAACTGGCAAAGATGTTGTAATCAATGATGAGAGTTCCACCACTACTGAAGATACTGAAGGTTTTCTTAGACCTGCTTTTCCAAAGCATCATTTTTCCTCTTCAGGTTTGTTTCAAATTCTCTTTATCTATTCAATTAAACTTGAAATTTCTTCAAGAATTGATGCAGAAGAACTTAACTTTTTTGTAGTTTTCAGTAATATATGTATATATACACGCACATATGTTTCTCTAGTTCTTGCTTAGTGTTAAATTGCCAGGCAGTCAAATTGAGGGGTAAATTTTGAGTTAAAAAAATACACTGGACAGAAAAGAAGAGCATGTTGGATTATTTTCAATTTCTACACATTTATTCATAATCTTTTGTTAAATAGTTTGCATTTGATTTTGTTCATTCAGCAGGAGAGAGAGAGAGAGCTTATTGGGATCGTAGAGTATCTATATTATAAGCTTTAATTACAATATATGTAAATTTTTTTTTTTTTTCCCTAGAATTTGAAGAGCTGAGAAATGGATAATTCCAATGAGTTGTTTACTTTAAATTTTGATTGTTGACTTAATCTTGTGTTAAATGTAGTGCTGAGGGATGAAGATGGTGAGAAATTGAGTCTGATGAGAGTAGCTGCCATATTTGAAAAATCTGCCAAAGATGAAGTAGAAGTTCTTGATTTTCAAGGGAAACTGATGGACAAGATTGAATGGCTTCCAGTATCCCTGGGAAAGTTGTTGAATATGGTTGAGCTAAACGTAGCAGAAAATCAAATCATGGCACTTCCCACAAGTATTGGCAACCTCAAGAAGTTAAGAAAGTTTGACATCCATGCCAACCAGCTAATAAACCTTCCTGACTCATTTGGTGAATTGGCAAGCTTAACTGATCTTGACCTGCATGCCAACAGGTTGAAGTCACTACCGGCTTCCTTTAAAAACTTAAGTGCACTGATGAATCTTGATTTAAGTTCCAATAGATACATAAGTTTACCAGATACAATTGGAAATTTGACCTCTTTGAAGAAATTGAATGCTGCAACTAATGATCTTGAAGAACTCCCTTACACGATTGGATGGTGTTTGTCACTGATAGAGCTGAGGTTAGATTTCAATCAGCTAAAAGCTCTTCCTGAGTCAGTGGGGAAGCTTAGCTGCTTGGAGATTCTTACTGTACACTATAACAGAATCAAAAGACTGCCAACAACAATGGGGAATCTTTTACATCTTAAAGAACTTGTTGTTAGCTTCAATGAACTCGAGGGTATACCTGAAAGTCTATTCCTTGCAGTTAGCCTCAGAAAGCTGAATGTTGGAAACAACTTTTCAGATTTCCGAGCCTTGCCTGAGTCAATTGGTAACCTAAAGATGCTTGAAGAACTGGATATCAGTAACAACCAAATAAGAACATTGCCCGAATCTTTCAGATTCCTCGCGAACTTACAAGTTTTCCATGCTGATGAGACTCCACTGGAGGTGCCTCTAAGGCAACTAACAATACAAGGGGGGGCTCAGGTAATTAAATTCTTTGTTTGGCCTATTTTTGTGTGGTGATTAGATGATGCTAACTGAATCAAAACTCTTCTTTTAATTAGGCTGTTGTCAGATTCATGGCTGAATTTGTTGCAACAAGGGATATGAATCTTCAAAGGCCAATCAAGAGGAGGGGCTTTTGTTACCTTTTAGCAAGATGCTTGGGGATTGATTATTGATGTAAGCTCTCTCTCTCTCTCTCATCAAGAAGGAATGCAAGTGTAATATTTTGTGGTTTCTGGTTTTTGTTGAAATGTATAGAAATTTATTCTTCCATTGGGTGGTTTTGTCCTTAGAAAGATGTATATATATTGTTTCAGGTCAAGTTCTTTGTACATGCTGAACTGGTGGCCTATATGCCTTTGTCATATAATCTGTTTCTCGAACAAAATCAAAGACTTCCAGAAGGACTATTTTTATAAGTTACATTGTAGGCATTAATAACCTAGATTATCTAATTTTTCACAGTTATTCAGAATCATTATAATTTTAATATTAGAAATGATATTAATATATAGTATTTTTATATTACCCAGCAAGTAAAGTGAAGTGAGAGAGTAGAGGTGTAGAGCATTATTATGGAAAAAAAAAAAAAAAGAAAAAAAAAAAGAAAAAAGCATGCATGATATATATATATATATATATAAATTGGTGGTTTTAATTATTGTATTATTATCTTTTGGATAAATAGATCTTTATTTTTTATTTTTGAACTATCGAATCTTTATTTTATTTTTAAATGGACAAAGGAGCTTTTTTAATAAAATTTTTATAATTTTTAATCATCGAAATTCAGGTGCTAAACACTCTTATGAAGAGTATTGTTGTCATTTATAATTTTATTAACTAACTAAAATTTTAATAAACACCCATTTTTCCAATAAAACTATTTAAGAAGAAAAAAATAATAAAGAAATTGAAAAATTAGATAAAATTAGAATAACATGGTTTCATTAGGATTTAAATAGGTTAATGAGATTATAAATAACAAAAATATCTTTTATTAAATATATAAGCAAATAAATTTCGATGGTTAAAAATTATTAAAATTTTGTTAAAAAAATTATTTTTGTCCAATTAAAAATAAAATAGGTATTTTATTGTCCAAAAAAATAAAATAAAGACTCATTTGTTCAAATAATAATATGATAATTAAAATGACTATTTTTTCTATATGTATATATATATTGAAATTATATATATATATATATATATATATATATATTGCTGATGTGAATGTAAAATATAATATGTATTTTTTTAATCTTTATAATTGTTATATGTTATCCACTTAGAATATGTAGTGAATAAGGTTAAGTTAGTTATACTTTATAAAATTTAATTAGTTAATTAAATTAAAATTAAAATTTATATAATTCATCTCAATCTAAATTTATTTTTTTTTAAGAATATGTAAAATTAAATTTAAATTTAATAATTTTATTGATTAATATTGAATATTAGTATATAAATGAAAATGTGAAAATGTGTCAATTTTTTAACCACAATAGAAATAACTTTTTTTTATTATTATTTTATTTTTTCATAATTATATATTTATCTATTATATATTATATATAAAATTTTAGAGATTGCTTGTAGAAACTTATTTTCTTTCAATGGCATATTATGTAAATTATGTGAATATTTTTAATTTTTTATTCTTGATCTGAATTCTTTTAATTTTTGTGCTTATCTAAAGGTTTTTAGTTTACTTGACCTTTGAATTTTTTACTATTTTTTTTAAAAGTCATTAATTTTTATCATCATTTTATATATTCTTTTCATATTTTTCAATCGTCTTTTTCTTTTCACAAGATAACTC
>JAXGGT010000131.1:3408016-3421366 GCA_035583425.1 Marsdenia floribunda | reverse complement strand
GAGGAGTGTGCTAATGGGAACAGAGATCTAATCCCCAATATTGTCTTGCCTGCAACAACAAATCATGCAATGAGTACTGAGAATCGTCATGTCAACATCTTGGTGACTTCTGGAGCTCTGATTCCAAGCCTTGTCAAATGCTTACTCTTTCGACTTGATGATTTGCTTACTTGTGAAAATGGTGAGTTTACTTCCTTTTTGTTGACTTCTTCAGATACTCATCATTGCCATTTCCAGATTGCGAGTGCAATGCTATATTTTTATTTTCGACGTATACTGATTTTTCATTGAAATCTTCCTCTGTAATAGCACAAGGCTAGTCCAGATGAGCAACTGTATACAATTTTCCAGGCATACCTTAAGAAAATCAATAACAAATGACAAAGAGGAATTCAAACTGATTTTGTTGATTAAGATATTGCATAGGAATTACCTAAATTGCATAAGAAGCTATTGCAAACATATAATTAGCATTTAATAAAGCTACTAGCTCCGATCCAGCAGGTATGCTGTTCTTATATGTGACACTTGATCGTAATTTTCATATATTTCTTGTCCACGTAGTTGCCTTGATTCCATAATACCATATGACTTCATTTTTATTTTCTCTTTCTGCTTGTTCATTTCTGTGGTTTGTCGTTATTGACTATATCCAGTTGTACACAAGGAAATAGATATTCACATTTTGCAAAACTTTCCAGTTTACAGCTCTTGTGAAGTGGGGAAGCACCATTGTTTTTCTTTGATAAAGAAGCGATTCAGTGGTCCAAATGTCCAATTTTGTGTCATTGGAGATGGGTGGGAAGAATGCGGGGCAGCAGAAACTATGAAATGGCCATTTGTTAAAGTTGACCATCGGCCAACCGGTTACCATAGGTTTCCAGGTTTGACTTTAAGAGATATAGACCTCTATTTCTCTGTTGTGTATGGAAATGCTGATGAGAAAGATGATGAAGAGTAGATCAGGCTCACCATACCAACTCGTGTGACTTGGCAGTCGTCCACCTTCAATTTCATGGGGAAATGTGACTTAGTACTTTGCCAACTTTGATTCCATTGACCTGCAGTTCCTTGAAGTTCACTTGGCAATTGTCAACCCCTCCTTGATGCCAGAGAGCAACTGAGTTTAAATATCCAGCCAGGATCCAAAATTCAGAGCATTCTTGTCACCAGATACAGATTATATACGTGTGGAGTTCTTTTGGATTATTAACATGCAATAGTTTCTTCAGGGTTAACTTTATCTGTACTGAAGTACAGTGTTAAAGAGAAATCAGAAAAGTAATGAGTGAGATGTGGGATGTTTTCATACTTCACACCACCCACCTATCCAGGAGGCCACAAAATGTTTTTTCACGGTATGCAGAGTGCTGCCAACACCTGGATGCATCAATATTTTGAACATCTACAAATGCCACATGGTAAGCACACTCTTGGTTCTTGTCAGGGTTCTAGTAAATAGATCATAATTGGTTGGTTTCAATATAATAAAATGGATCCTTCCCCTTGATTTGTTCCGTGTCTGGTGAATATAGACTAGGCTGGCTTTGCAGAAGCAACATTTTTGGATAAAATTCATCTGGTGGGCTCGTTGACAAGCTTGCTTGCTTACCCTGCTGAGTACTTAAAAAACAGTCCTTTCTTGACAGTGGAATATTATGGAATATTCTATATATGGCTATTCTTGAACCACTAGTTAATAATGAGTTGAGCTATATCTTAACCAACAACTCTCTAAGTGAGAGGAAACTATAATTACCAAAAAAAAAAAGTGAGAGGAAACTATTCTTTTTTTAATAGAAAAAAAAAATGCTGAATTCGAAATACAAAATTAACAAGTATTTATTTGTACAATATGAAAATTGATGCTGAAGAAATTAGATTAAAAATATATATGTAGAATAGTGCAGCAGAGGCCAAGAAATGTGTGAAGCTAAGACCAAAAAGTGAACAATATCTGCCCTGGCAATGGGTCCTAACATAAAGGTGATTATGATAGAATTAGCTTTCATTCTCGTACGCATGATGATCACTTTCTTGATGCTACTTAAATCACCCAATAAATAAATAAATAGATAAATGAAGATCTTTATGTGGGCAGTTTTTAGATTGAAATGTTTCCAGTCCATGGACACACTCTTAATATCTGTAAAATCTGAGGGTTTTTTTTTTCATTTATCTGATATATACATATATATATATATGTATATATGTAGACACACATACATACATGAATACATAATAAAACATAACCAAAACTAGCAAAAATCGGTTGAAGAAATAATAAAATTAAAAATAAAAATGTCTCAATTTTTTTTAGGTAGTGAAATGGGAACCTTATATTAGTGATGAGCATCACCATGGCCATACATGTCTATTGTAATGACAAAATTTGTTGGTTTTTTTTTTTTTTTTTTTTTTGTTCTCTCAAGTTGTGTGAATAAGAGAGCATGCCGTGCTTAAAAGTCTTCATCAATCAACGTTCAAAAATGGTGACAAAAATAAATAAATAAAATTTAGAGGTCCCAATCTTAAGGGGCATACTCTTTGAACGTAAAGGAAAATTAAATTTAAGTTTAGGAAAATAGACATTTTAGTCTCTATTTTATTTTCGTTTGGAAGAATTAGTCCTTATATTTTTTTCTTCAACTTTTTTAATCCCCAAATTAAAATTAATTGGATAAATAAGTCATTTTAGACATTTTTTTTTCCCCTATTTTTTATGCCAAAATTCATGTAATTTACAAGTGTATTAGTAAATAAGAGTATTTTTACCCATTCAAAAAATTTATACATACAAATTATGTGACATTTGACATAAAAAATATGTAAAAATATGGTCATAAGGACTTATTTATCCAATAATTTAAGTAAAATGGATAAGATTTTCGTGGATTTCTTCCCTAAGATAAGGTTTGATTATTCTGGTAGATCCAGCATTTATGACATTTCTTGTCCAGAGTTGGGTTGGGGGTGGGAGATTGGAAACTAATCCCCCCCACCTTTTTTTTTTTTTTCTTTTTTTTTTAAATTTTCACGACACATATCTTGAATTCATAACTTCTCAATCATAAGGGAGATTGATACCTATTAAGCAAAGCCTTGTTGATTTAATTGATTTAAACGTAATATATATATATATATATATATAAATTTTGAAATTTTGGGGTTTTTAACGTGACTCAAAGTCATGAACTTTTGAATTATAAGTAAGATTATTAACAATTGA
Source organism: Marsdenia floribunda (assembly GCA_035583425.1). Lineage (NCBI taxonomy): Eukaryota > Viridiplantae > Streptophyta > Magnoliopsida > Gentianales > Apocynaceae > Marsdenia > Marsdenia floribunda. Next base: position 3,418,137 of record JAXGGT010000131.1, on the reverse strand, counting down.
ATCAAATGTTCTTGTCTTTCTATAAATATTTTTAAAATATAAAAATTAAGAACAACCAAATAAAAATTATAAAATTTCGATATATAATGATTAGAATTTCTGATTAATTATTATATCAACTTTCTCCTTAATGTGTCAACGGAGCCTTGGCCGAGTGGCACAAGTGCTCCCCTCCTTTTCAAAGGATTGCGCGATTGACACCCCCTACCGCAACAAATGTTGCATGTTCAGGTTTATCTTGTTAAAATTTCAGTCCGAATTAGTCGAGTAATACCCGGACACGGGACTCTAAAAATTTTCTCCTTAATGTGATAAGTAATGAAAATAAACAAAGTATATATCAATATTAATTATTATTTTTCTTTGTTAAGTAGTACTTGGTGAAGTAAGTTAGGATAATGTGTTTTCATCATCTAGACAATACGGTTGAATTTAAATGCATTGATTGTGAAGTCTTTCCCTCCTGCATAAGCTTGGGTCCCTTAAGCCCTCCGACGGACAAGCTAAGTTAGCATCTTGTAGAATAATTCATAGGGAAAAGAGAGAGAGAGAGGGAGAGAGAGAGAGAGAGGGTTCTCCAAAGAACTTATGTAAATATACCATAATATATTTCTTGTATGAATTTATTGTTTATATACTTACCAGTCCGTATTTATTTTATTTAATTAAGTAAAATTTAAACTCTATTTTTTTAACTTGTGAAGTTTCATAAAATTTTACGACCACCTTAATAAATTCTTGTGACAAAAAAATCTCACTTTTCGATGAAAATTCATCACGTGCCGAATATATAATGAATTATTGAAGGACGCAACTGTTCATTCTGTTGTTTCCCTCTTCTGTTTTCTTCCTAAACAAAAAGGAAAAAAAAAAAAAAAAGAAAAAACTAAAAGATTCCGGTGGGGTAAATAACTAAGGATTTGAAGTTACAAAAATCTAAAAAGAACCAATTTTTAGCATAGAGTTTCCAGATTGGGAAATATTGGAGTTTTGTAATTGTTGTTGAAGATTGGTAGTGTATGTTAGTGAGTTCATTTTTCCAAAAAAAAAAAAAAGGGTTAAAAGGGTTTGGAGACAACAGTTGAAATTTATAATTAAAATGTTACAAAAATAAGAAGAAAAATGTATCTTGAGCGATACTAAAATAAGAAGGATGACCACAATATGTTGAATTCAAGCTGTTACATAAACAAACCTCTTCATTTCTGAACCCTGTCTTCATTTCTCCACCTTGAAGCTCTTTGATTTTGTCTCGCTCCTTCTAGTTTGAAGCCCTAACAAATTGTACACTGAGGGAGGATGAAGAAATTACAAATTTTTGAGAAATTATTTCAAAAGAGAAAGAATCACAACTCTCTTTTAACTGATTTCCTTTCCCATTTTTCTTTTCAGTGTTTTTTTTTTTTTTTTTCTCTCCTTTTTTAGTGTTGAAGAGAAACAATAGAGGCAACATTTATGCCCTTCAATAATATATCACGTCCCGGAAACATGATGAGTTTTGACCAAAAAGTAAAATTTTTTTTGCCTCAAGACCTTAATAAGACAGTTATAAAATTTTATGAGACTTAACAGATTAAAAAAAATAAAATTTAAATTTTACTTAATTAAATAAAATAGATACGAAATTAAACTAAATATTTTTTCGTAAATAAATATCTTTTTTATATATAAGGATGTTGACAATATTTCCTTTTTTTTTTTTTTTTTTTAAAATTTTCAGGGAACAATCGAACTTTTTGATTTATCTATAAGAATCATGTGGTGGACATGATTAACTGATGACGACATTGGAGCCAAAATGCATTTTCTTGTAAACTATGTCTCTAAATGTGAATACATAAAAGTCAAATGCCAAACTTTTAATATATCAATAAATAGGGAAAAAAAAAAAAGGAGTTTAGATTTTCTTTTTTTTTTCTTTTTTTTTAACTTTTAAGAGACGTTTTACTTCCATCGTGACTCAAATTCATAATCTCTTATATTGCAAATGTAGTAACTATCAACTTAAACTATAACGTCCGGTTAGAATTTAGATATTTAAAGTTTTTTTTTTTTTTCATTATTATTACAAAAGCATGCTTTCTTAATAAATTTATATTCGATTAAATCACATAAATAGAGTGAAATGGAGAGAGAGAGAGAGAGAGAGAGAGAGAGAGAGAGAGAGAGAGAGCAAATGGAAGTGTCAAAAATAATTAAATAAAAAATGGAGGGGGTGTTAGCAAATTAGTGAAAGGTTGAACAAAACTAAAAGACATATAGAATTGAACAAAGAGTGGTCCTTCTCACATTGGTCTACAAGATAGTTTATGTTCCCCTATCTAAATTATTGATAAAGAGATTAAAAAAAAAAGAAAAGAAAATTGGACATCCACAAATGCATGCTTCAAAAAAGAATCATCTAACTATATATACATACATATATATATATATATATATATATATATATAAATTAAAATAGTTCTTGAATTTGAAGTTTATGTATTTAAAAAATATGTACAGGTAGAGCTTTTCTTTAAAAATAAAATTTAACTCAATTTAGTTATAAATTAATTAAAATTGAAAATAGTTATCAGATATTAAGAATTTAGTTTTTTTTTTTTTTTTTTTTTGGGTGATGGGAAAAGAAAAACAGCACAGCTAGCAAAAATAATAAATAAAATGAATAGTGTTGATTGCTGATGAATTTTTCTAGAATTGCTAAAAAAAAAAAAAAAAAAAAAAAAAAAATTATTAGGGCATTTTTATAAGCCTCAATTGATTATATATTTGGGTATTTTCCGCTATAATGTACTTGATATAAATGTCTCAATTTTGATATAAGCGTCTCAACTTTAGTCGTCTCATTAGCGTCAAGCGTATTTTATGTATGAATAAATGGAGTTTTAAATTTTTTTTTTTTAATTAAAATTTTTTAAAACTTTTTTTTTAATATATTAAAATACTTTTAATTATTTAAATATTTGTTTTAAATATATTTTTACATACATAGAATAAAATATTTTAAAACTTTAAATTTTAAAATACTTTAATAAATATGTTTCATTTTTTTTTTTTTTTTTTTATGTGAATTATGGATAAGAAGTAGTAGTAGAAGAAGAAAAAGAGAAGAATATCCCATTGGGATCAAATAATGTTATAGAATGTGGAAAAAAGGGGAAAAAAAGGGTGGTCCTTTCTCTGCATGATTATCTCTATCAATATATGCCGCAATGGATTCTCTCCTAAGCCAAAAGTTCTTTGCCCATCCTCTTTTTTTTTTTTTTTTTTTTTTTTTCCCTTCTAAAACTCAAAATCTCTTAAATCGTAAATAAAAATTACTATCATTTGAGTTTCTGAATTATATTTTAGAAAATTTTCGATTTTAGTTCTGTAATTATTTACATTTCTCGAACTTGGTCCTAAATCTTTAAAAATACCTAACTAAATCCTATAACTATTTTCAAATTCTGAAATAGGTCCTTCCGGCCAAAATCCTCCTCTTTTCGGCACTCCCAATCACATGAGATACACAAGTCCTCTTTTTTTAGGGTATTTTCGGTAATCTCTTCCATCCCTCAAAAACAAAATAAAAAATTATAAACTAACTCCCCATTACAATAAAGTGAAAAAGATGAAGAAGAAGAAATTTCGGTAGTGGGGAGTTAGTTTATAATTTCTTTTTTGGAGGGATGGAAGAGATTACCAAAAATACCCTAAAAAAAGAGGGCATGTGTATCTCACGTGGTTGAAAGTGCAGGAAAAGGGAAGGATTTTGGCCGGAATGACCTACTTTAGAATTCAAAATAGTTATAGGATTTAGTTAAGTATTTTTAAATATTTAAGACCAAATTCTAGAAACGTAAATAATTACAGGATTAAAAATGAAAATTTTCCTTATATTTTCTTGCCTCTTCTATCTTCTTATTATTATTCCAATTTTTTCTTAAAATTTTAAATTATTATTTTTTAAATTGAATTCTGCCGTTTAATCAAATTATGAACAGATAATCAACAAAAAAAAAAAAAAACCACCGACAATTTGTATATGATGATTTCCATGCTTTGAATGAGGGTTTTTTTTTTTTTTTGAGTTGCTCATAATTTGAAATAAAGTTGGAGATTTTTCATGTCAACATTATTAGGGATCGATAATATCAATATATATAGTACGTTACATTTAATTGCTCTTTGTTGTTTGGGTACTTTACTCACATGTGATGTTTTGGATGTGATATATTTGTTATTCCACTTTTATGAATTTCACGTTTTTTTGAAAAGAATTTGACAAAGTTTTATGGTGTATTTGGATTGGAGTTTTTTTTAGTTTACTCATTTTGTTTTTCAAAAAAAAGTTGAGTGGATTGTGAGTAAAGTGGGGACAAGTTAAGAAATTGTCTAGTAAGTGAGGGACAAAAATAATATATTTTATTAGTGTAATTATGATATTATTATTGAATTGATATATATTTATATATTTTTTTATTAAATGTAATGATTTTTTTTATTAGTTTTTTTTTGTCAAGTAGACATTTATGAACAATGTCATGTCAAGTGGTGTCTAAACAAGTACACCTCATTTATTTTGAATTTGAGTGAAAAACTAAAAAAAAAAAAAAAACTCAAATCTAAATACAAATTTGTAATATATATATATATAGTGTATATATATATGTGTGTGTGTGTGCACTTATAAAATTTAGTATGAATCTAACTTAATTCAATTATTTATCTGTTAAATTATTTAAACTTAAATTAGAAGTTATAAATGTATTTATTTAATCCTAATAATAAAATTAAAATTATATTATTTATTAATATTAGATATATTAAATATCAATTATTTATTAAATTACATTTATATCTAAAACTACGAAGTATTAAATGTGAAAAAAAAAAAAAAAAAAAAAAACTAAATGCTTAAGTAATATAACTTTTGCGAGTTTGCAAATTATAATTATCTTATGTGGGTTCAAGTTTGACTCATTTAAACTTAAACGTGTCAATCTGTTCTTACTCAAACTTATGAACCTTCCACACGTGTTCATGTCAAATTTTCGTATTGGGATCTAATATTGCCACATAATAAATATTATCACATATTTTTATGTTGAACACAATTTGAACTTATGATATTTATATTTATAGGAGGTAATTAAAGTTATTGCCACTTGAGTTATATTTAGTAAATTAGAAATGATTGAAATGAAATTTCTTAATTTTCTCTTCTTTTTGAAAATTTTGAAGCACTTTCACTTCTAAAATGTCTCGAACTCATGACCTCTTAGATCACAAGTGAAGTTTTTACCAATTAAATTACTTTTACTGGACGAAATTTCTTAATTAAAAATGTAGTTTTTTTCTTTTTTCAATTAAAGAAAAGAAATCAATTTTAAAAGACTTTTATGAAAGAAAATAAAAAATATATAAAATAGAAAGTTATGGTTATGAAATTTCCAAATATTTTTTTTAATATGGAGAGACTTCGGTGGACAAAGTTCCACAACACATCTTCTGTTTTCTTTGTTCTTTTCCAAATATATATATAATTGAAAAGAAACTCAGAACAGTTCTCGGAAACCATTTGAGTTTTGGGATTGGATAGATTCTCTGAAGTCGACCTCTCTTGTCTTCCCCATAATGTAGAACAATATAATGTACAAAATTAATTATAATCACATACATAAATACATACATACATACATACATACATATATATATATATATATATATATATATATATATAATATGTATTATATAATTTTTTTTCTTTTCCTTTTCTGGAATATTGTTGTTTGCCTTTAGGTTGGCTTTACTGAGAATTTGTATCTATATATAATGGATATATATCAAAACTAAAAGGAAAACACACTAAGGGTTCATCAAGCTTGAAAGTTATATTGGAATTGTGATTTCATGGAACATAAATCTTAACGAAAGTAAACGTAATTCCACTTCAAAATTTGTTAGACATATTATAAGATATAATATATATATATATTATCTTGCACATATTATCATTGTTGAAATTTTGAGGCACTTTCATCTTTGATATGTCATAACCTCTCGGATCATAAACGAGACTGCTACCCATTGAGATACTATAAATATTAGAAGATACTTTTAGATATATACGCTGCAAGATATCTCTTTTATATAATTTTATTTTTCTATAATAAAAATTATATACAAGAAATAAAGGCAAGGACATGTATATATATATATACATTGTTGGGCTTATGAGCTATGAAGTCCAGCCCATGTGTTGGCGTTTGTGGGCCGTTAAATCTAGCCCATATGATAATTATAAAAGAAAGAGTTTCTTGAAAAAATGCAGAGAGAGTGGAATGTATAGAAGACAAGAAATATTACTAGGAGTCTTTCTGGTTAGATAAAAGGGGAAAATCTGATGCGAAAAAGTTTTCCTATAAAGAGTGCATTCATAAAGTTCAAAGGTTTGCAGGGTTATAATTAATTCCCTAAATAAGAAGAGAGAATTATTTACATAAACTAAGTTTAGAGGGCTGGCAAAGTTTAAGTAGAAGTATCCTGACTATAACCTTAGCTATAGCTTTTGGAACAATTGGTATTAGAGCCAAGCTTAAATCTCTTAGACCTGGGTTCAAACCTTGGCAAAACAAGTTAGAACTAAAATGGGGGCCACGCGTCATGCGGAGCGTGGTGGGCTGATAGAGTTTAAGTAAAAGTATCCTAACCATAACCATCAGCTTATAGCCTTTGGGACAATATACTTGGGAAGCGTTGTACCTGTTTTCTTTGATAGTGAAATATTTCGAAGGAGTTGGTCCCATAAAAAATTTTTCACATCAAATCATTGATTTCTCTATTTTTTTTTTTTTTTTCTTTTGATTTAGGTTTATTGGCAAATTCATATTAAACCCCATTAGGGTTTTTTTACGACCCAACATATATATATATATATGTATAAAATATGTGTGTTTGATATTTTTCATAATGGAGTAATAAAAAAAATAAAAAAAAAAAGGAAGAAAAATGCAATGTAAGTCTTTATCATGAAATGTATACAGATTTGATCAGTTCCGTCTCCCCCACCATTTTACGAGCATTCCAGTAATAAGGACGCAAAATCAATCAATCCTATATCTGTCCGCCCAATTTTGTGATGAATAGCAAAAGAAGGCAATTTTCCTTTCTCTTTCTCTATCTCTCTCTTTTTTTTTTTTCCTTGTTGAGCATTGATAGATCATAGAAATAATAATAATAATAATAATAAAGGGATTCTTCATTTTTGCAAAATTTTTTGAAAAAATGGGATTTAGTTTATTTGAATTTAAAATGGAGATTTTGTATATATATTTTTAAAATTCACATTTTTTTTTTTTTTTTTTTTTTTTTTGAAAACAAAGTAATAATCTAATAGTGGTATAATGATATTTATATTCATAAGAAAATATGAATAATATTAATAAAATTGATGAAGTATAAAGAAATAATTATCAATTACAAATTACGTATGTAATTCTCATATGAAAAATAAAAACCTAAACGCCCCCACCATTATTGGATGCTTGTAATAATTCATGATTAAGTGGATAAGTATTCTTAAAACATGTTAAGTATGAGTTATTGTAAACTTGTGGTAGTAGTTAATTCATTAATATATTCATCTTTAAACATGTTTTATCTCAAAAAAATGTATATATATATATATAAATTCCAACCCCCACACACACAACCTATATATTTAAATTCCAAAAATATCTTTAAAAATATATTTTTTTTGAGACAAAAAATAATAATAATAATTATTGAATAAAATTTTAAGACAACATACAAATTACCCCTTTTTTTTTTTTTCCTCCCTAAACAACCCACGTGTCGTAGTGAATGAATGGTAACACCCAATTTGACCCCATAAAACTTTTGGATTTCCTAGTAGGAGATACTATAGACAAAGGGACCAGGACTGTGCCCTTTGCAATGCAAGCTAGGACCATTGGTCCACCCCCCCCCCCCCCCCACCTCCCCCTCCATACACACACACGTTTAAGAGAAAAATAATAATAAGGCAAATTGGCACATATAGTCCCTAAACTATGGGCATTTGGTGATTAAGGTCCCTAATTTATTTTTTTGGTCAAATAGATCCCCAAACTATGGGCAATTGGTGATTATGGTCCTTCCATCCAAATTTTTTGTTAAGTCACTGTTTATCCGTTAAAAAAAAAACCCCCAAGGGCATTTTGGTCTTTTCACATCCTTATTTTTTAAAAAAAAACAAAAGAAAAGAAAAATGCCCATAGGTATACGGTATTGTCTACGATGGAGGGAGTAGTGTCGTGTAAGGGAGGGAGGGAAACCGAAGGGAAGAAGGTTCTTCATATTGAATCTCATCAACGGACGGCGGCGGTAGTAGTGTAGAGGTGGAGGTTGACGAGGAAAAGAAGTGGAAGAAACAAACTGGACTTTCATCTGTGTCTGCAGATCCTCCTGCAGCAGACGAACACCACGAAGTAGAAGACAGCAGAATGAACCGCAGATCGGATTCGGAACTACTCAAGTGCAGAAGCAGCAAAACCGAAAACTTAGCACATATAATTAACGAAACCGAGGATCATCATCTGAAGAATGAGGAAGGCGAAGCTCATGATCAGGATCAAGATCAGGAGCTCTCAATGGAAGAGTTGAGCCGAAGAGCTGAGGCCTTCATAGCCATGTTCCGACAGCACTTGTTGCCTGATGCAAAGGTAGCTAACAGCTGTAGGCTTCATCCTTATTTAGATGCCAGAGGAGGTGAAATATTTATGTCCCAACGCAGAGCACACAGTATAGCATAAGATATCATGGCCTTGAAGTTCGAAAAATACGACACGATCACACTCTGGGCAATTATAGACAATATCGTATATCTATGGGCATTTTTCTTTTTTCTTTTTTTTTTTTTTTGAAAAATAAGGATGTGAAAAGACCAAAATGCCCTTGGGTTTTTTTTTTTTTTTAACGAGTGAACAGTGACTTAACAGAAAATTTGGATGGAATGACCTTAATCACCAATTGCCCATAGCTAACAGCTGTAGGCTTCATCCTTATTTAGATGCCAGAGGAGGTGAAATATTTATGTCCCAACGCAGAGCACACAGTATAGCATAAGATATCATGGCCTTGAAGTTCGAAAAATACGACACGATCACACTCTGGGCAATTATAGACAATATCGTATATCTATGGGCATTTTTCTTTTTTCTTTTTTTTTTTTTTTGAAAAATAAGGATGTGAAAAGACCAAAATGCCCTTGGGTTTTTTTTTTTTTTTAACGAGTGAACAGTGACTTAACAGAAAATTTGGATGGAATGACCTTAATCACCAATTGCCCATAGTTTGGGGATCTATTTGACCAAAAAAATAGATTGGGGACCTTAATCACCAAATGCCCATAGTTTAGGGACTAAATGTGCCAATTTGCCATAATAATAATAATAAAAATATTATGATCATTTTTATTTTATTTTTTACTTTTTTAGTAATTAATTTAAATTTTAATTAGTTGAAAATTAAATTAAATTAAATTAAATTAAATTTAAGTTTAAATTTTATTTAAAAATACTATTTTTTTTTTCATTTTTTTTTTAGTAATTCGGTATCCTTATCGACTAATTTGGGAGGGATCGATGAGGGTATACTTCCAAAACTACAACACATAGCTGAAATTCGGCACAAGATCATTTCTGGTAAGAATCGAACTTAGATATTTCACTTGACAAGCTAAGTGGAAACACCTAAATAGGGGTACCACACCACTAAACTATCACCTTGTTGTCACATTAAAATTTCTTGACACTTCAACCAACGAATTATGATGGATACAGTACGAGGACAAAGTACGAAATGATGTGGGGGAGATTGAAATCAATTCAGGGCCCTTCTTCTTCATGGGCTTACGTGGCCCAATCTCAGTTGTCCAATTTCCCCAACTAAAAAGTGGGAGCTTGTGGCTAATGGACGCCGGCCTCACTCACATGCGTACTTTACTACTTTACTACAACTTTTCTTTATAACAATAATAATAATAATAATAAAATAGTAATAAAAATTAAACACACGCACACAAAAGAAACTAGGGGGTCTTCCTGATACATATATATATATATATATATATATAT
>JAXGGT010000131.1:3387098-3402734 GCA_035583425.1 Marsdenia floribunda | reverse complement strand
AGGAAAAAACTCAAGAGAGAGTAAGCAAATCATAGTTTTCATGAAATGATTCTACCAAACAAAACAATTAAATCATATCAGCTGCTGTCTCCACCTTTTCAATGAGAAGAATATTTAAAATGATTTATAATTCTCAAAGATGATGAGTGACTTCCTTTCAAATTACCTCATCCTCATCTTGTGTTTCAACTTCAAGGTCAGATGACGGGAAACCCACACAGAGAAGTGCATATCCCTGCATCAAAAGGAGTTACGATTTATAAAGTAACTTAGCTTTCCTTCTTTCATTTAGACATTTTTACACAGGTTTCTTCTGCAAGGATATCCAAAATATAGCTCTTTAATCCACAAAAATATTAGGATAAAAAATCTCCTATTGCTCTTCACAAAAAGAATGAGCAAGCCATCTACATGCATGTAATTATATCATAAGGCACAAAAAGAAAATGGACACAGGTTAAGTTTTACAGAAGTTGTTCAGATTCAGAGTTTTTAAGAATTCAGAACAATTATAACATACCTTAGATTTTAATTCTCCAGATATCCCAAGTGCCTCTGGTTGTCTGATCTGACCAGACTTTACACGAACAGCACAGCTAGTACAACATCCTGTCAGACAATGAGCTTTTCCCTCAGATGAAGCCTAAACAGGTATTAGTCGATCTAGACATTTTGACTCAAGCAACTGAATATATAGATCTCAACTCAGGTTACAAACACAATCAGCAAAAATAAGCTGCACCATCATGCTGGCTTCTAAAGTACTCTTTGTCATCTTTGTCGTACCTCTAAGTTACGATGATAATACAAACATAAATAATCTCGAATAAACATTAGCAATGAACTACAAGACAGCAGTTGTGGGAACAGAGAATGATAAACCATGTTTCACACTTCAAATAAATTACCATAACACTGGCTTTCATGTAATCTATCATTTTCATGTCATTCTCATACGTTTAAACTCAGCTATAGGTTACACGTTTCCATTTCTGTTAAACTATACCTACATGCATAATAAAAATAGTCATTGTGGCATAAGAGAATGATCACCCAGAATTCAGACTATAATAGGACCATCATGTTGGCCTTCGAGAGTAATGCTTGTCATCTCGTTCTCGTATATTTAATTGAATAATACACATACATATCTATTTTCTGTTAAATTATATCTAGAAGTAATTAAAAAATGGTAGTTGTGACAAAAGAGAATGATCAGCCAGAATTCACACTATAATAAAATGCCATCATACTGGCTTTCAAAGTAATCTGTGCTTGTCATCTCATTCTCTAGAGGCATATACTTACCATAACAGAATAATCTTTACCACTGCTTCCTTTCAGTTTTAAGGCTAGCTAGATAAATCAAAGAGACGACCAAGTCCCTAATTCTACAAATGCAGCTGCATCTATACAGACACAAGTTTCTCTATTCAATTGCCCCTGAAATGATTGGATTAAGAGAATGATCAGCCAGAATTCACCATTATAATAATATACTGCCATCATGCTGGCTCTCATACCGATAAAAAATTATCAACATCATCTCATTCTCTTAAACCCAGAACTTAGATAAACCAAAATTGAGTTTTTCAATGCAGATTCAGTTTAAGAAAGAAATTTTCATCCGTCAACAGTTCCATTTGAATACTATGAAGGAAGAAAAGAAAACAGAAAGGCAGTCTCATTATCCATATATCATAAAAAGATTATGTTCAAGCCGTCAAGTCATGCATTATGTAGGGTAGATTTGCAGATGATAGAAGCACTGGTACTTGAAACACGTATCTTTTCGCGATTATCTTTTGATCTACTTATAAGGCAACAAGACAAGCTTTTTTTTTTCCTTTTCCCTGTAGAAGAGCCAAAGGAAATAAAGCTAATTTTTTATTGATCAATACCGTGCCTGCAAGCAAATGGAAGCCTTATATCCTGCGCCTCTGCTGTATGCAAAATGTATTGGTCCTGCAAGTTTAATTATGCCAAAAACTAATCAAGGTTCAAGGAAGGAAACAAAAGGTAATACTCAATTATTATGATGTTACTCAGCTGCACAAACCTCAGGAACATAGAATTCATACACGGCACCGCGCTGCCTGTCACGAACAGTGACTTTGTGAGACGGGACAGAAGGAGAGCAGCTGCTACTACCATTTTGACCCGTTACTGCTGAAGCTGTAGTCTGAAGCTCCGCGGATACGGTCCTGAGGCTCAACGCGGATGAATTGCATGGATAATTGATCGAAATTGGCGAGTGTAATCGCCGGAGAATTGAAGGTTTTGGATGGAATGAGGCGCAGGCGTTACAGGAAGCAGGAAGATAAAGATCCATATTCCCCTCTGCCTTTTGCCGCTGCAGGGATAGGAAAGGGACGGTAACTAATTTACCAGCCTATCCAACTTTTATTTTTATATTCCAAACCCTAATAAATAATTCCATTTTCTTTTGGGCCTTCGTAAAATAAATAAATAAATAAATAAATTTTACTCGAACCAAGTCCAACTGAATCTGACATTCAAATTCGATATATATATATATATATTTTTTTTTTTGATAAATCAAATTCGATATTTTAATTTGATTGTGTACAAATTTAATGTGGTCAGAATTATGGGTATAATGCCTAACCTATCCAATAACCAGCAAAAAAAATGCATAACTTATCCACATAAGATGAATATATATATACACGAGTGATATTTTCACCTAAGGTGTGAAATATACCAAAAGTCACGATCAAAAGAATATATAATATTTTATTTTTAAATAAAAATTTCATAATTTTATTTATTTTATTATATTATTGTTATTATTTTTAAACGCTATACAAAAATAATTATAGAATAATTTGTGAATTTAATCCCAAAAAAATTTATTTTTGGATACTTTAGTCCGAAAATTTTTTTTTTTTTTAATTTTTAAGGTCCTAAACTATTTTATAATTAGACAATAAAATTCTTTTTGACAAATTCTGTTAAAAAATTTCAAAATTTAACGGATTGTCTAGAATAATATTAAAAAAAAAGGGGTAATTCTCAACTGGATTGTAACTACTACTCACCACCACCACCGTCTCAGCTTGGTTATTACTTCACCACTTCAGCCTGGTTGATACAAAATTGAAATTAATCATATAAATCATATAAAATTAATACATTATACATTGCCAATTCTTCAGTGCATTGCACTCCACAACTTCACTTCCCTACACAGCTCCACTGCACTGCTTCCTCTTCAACTTGTAAACCACAAGATGAAAACCAATATCACCAATGCATAAATAGCTCTCCACAACTTAATTTATATATCTTTCATTTTGTAAATTTATCTCTTTTTCTCCAATTTATTCATTTTTTTAACCAACCCAGAAATCACCTTGACAGATATGTCATCCATTCTTTCATCTACCCATGAAAAAAATTTGCATTTCCCCTCTTCTTGAAACAAAGGTATATCATAATTAAACCCTAATAAATAAAAAGCATCAATTTATTTATTTTCCCTCAAAAACTTACCCGATTTTTACTACAACAAAGGAACCTCCTTCCAAGAATATGATATGTCCATGAAATTCATAATTTTGCTAGACTCCAACACCAAGACTTCGTTTCAAACCCTTGCATGTTTCACAATTGATTTGCGCAAAACCCTAATTATTTGTTTTGTAATGTGAATTTTCTTCCCCAAATTTTCTTCAGCTGCTTTGAAAAGGGTTGAATTTTTGGAACTTGACCTCGGTTTCTTGGAATAGCAGGATCTTTCTTTGACTCTCTCACCCCTACAATATTGTAGATCTGTGAATCTGACATTTTATTTTTGCTGTTTTTTTTTTCCTGGTTCTTGTAATTAGTTTCATAAGAACAAGAAGAGTAGAAGAACAAAGGGGCATGGCGATCAGGTAAGATAAAGATGCTTTGAGTTGTACAGATGTTGCAACTAAAGGTGGTGGAGGACTGTAATAGTAAAATGGCAGGCGGCAGTGCTGAAGTAATAAGCAAGCTGAGATGGTGGTGGTGGTGGTGAGTAGTAGTTAGAATCCGATTGAAAGGTCATTAATGTGAAATTACGTAATTATTATTTTTTTTTAATATTATTCTAGATAATCTGTTAAATTTTGAAATTTTTAATAGAATCCGTCAAAAGAGATTTTATTGTCTAATCGTAAAATAGTTTGGGACCTTAAAAATTAAAAAAAAAAAAAAACTTTTGAGACTAAAGTTGCCAAAAATAAATTTGTTTGGGACTAAATCCACAAATTATTCATAATTATAATATATTAATTTTTTTTTTAATTATTGAATTCACACATAAATTTTAATGTATTTAAATTATAATTTAACTCAAGTTTTTGATTATTATTCTAATTAATCTAATAAATTGTTACAATTATACTACTTATCTCTTTGTTTTACTTTTTTTTTTTTTTTTTTTTTCATATTGTAAATATTTTATGTATATAAATACTTAATATGCATTTGTACTAACTATTAAATTAATATTATAAATTATTGAGTCCTACAACAACTCAATAGTTATAATAGATTTCAAAACTTTATATAAACTTAGAAAAATTAGACAAAAAAAATTAAATTCAAATGTGCACATTCTTATGGTTATTGAGTCTACTCAAATCAAAATAAATAAATAAAATGAATTGTCTCTATAATTAATAAAACAATATTCACAATCAACTATAATATAAACAATTAATTTAAATGAATTTTCAATTTATCTAACTACTATGTACAGATTTATAAGAAGTATATTTTACTAAAATGATAAATTTCTTAATAATAGTAATAATAATAATAATGATGGGAGTTAGAGATATATACAATTTAAATGAGAGAATAAAAAATTGTAAAAAAAGAATTATAATATAAATTATATAGAAATAATTTGAATTTCAAACTCAAACATTGCTTTCTTTCTTCATTATTTTTTTACTTTTATGCTATTTACAAGAAAATAGATATACCTTTAAAAAAAAAATGAGAAAAAAAATTAAAGCAAGTTTTTCATTAGATCAAATAAATTTTTTTTTTTTTTTTTTTTTTTTTTTAAGAAGTTTTGAATTATAAGTAAAGGCTAAAAATACTTAAAAGAAAAGTGAAAAGACTTAAAAAAATAATATTTTATTCATTGTTAAAAGATAAAATTATAAAAATTATAAATTAAATATAAAAATTAATTAAAGCTAGAAATCAAGATATTAAAATTGGAATAGTTAAAATAATAATAATAATAGTTCAACTTAATTACAATTGAGCCATTAGAAGAAAAAGAAAAGCTTCTAGAAGGAACTCTTGTAATCTTATATATATTAGATAATAAATATATATTTAAATTTGATTATGAATTTAAAAATTTTAATTTTTAAACAAAAAAATTGGTGAATTTGATCCCTAATATTCATGATTTTGGTATAATTGATCCTTTTTATTTATTTTTTATTTAGTAGATCCCAATGTATAATAAATTTGTATATTTGGTCTTTTTTTAAAAAACAAACTTTATTATTTGGAAAGTCAAATTTTGTAAAGGAAATGACTAAATGCGCCAATTTATAATATACATTAGGACCTACTAAATAAAAAAAAAAATAAAATAGACCAACCACACCAATGATCAAAAAATTAGAAACTAAATCCACTAATTTTCCTTTTTAAACTATTTATAATTAACTATTTTTATATTTTTGAAAAAGAAAATTTAATTATTTTAAATTTTAAATTATTAATAGTTGGCTACTTCAGTTTTTTTTTTTTTAAAAAAAAAAAAAATAAAATCTGATTTCCATGATTGATGAATATAGTCCTAAACTTCAAAGTTTGGGAATGGTTAATTTTAAATATTTTATTTTGATTTTCTAAATTCTAAATAAATTGTATTTTGTAGTTTAATTTTTTTTTTTTTATTTAAATAGTATAAGAATAAATGTTTAAAAGTCAATAAATCCCAACCTTCAGATATTTATTTAAATTCTTTTTTTAAAAAAAAAGAATTAAAATTTAAAACTATAAATTTTAATTTATTTATAACTTAAAATATTTAAAATTAATATGTAAACCCATGTTTCTTATATTATTCCACAGCTCGATCTACATTCTACACACGCAGCTGTCACTCTCTTCGAATAAAGAAAAGCCCTAAATGCATAGAGGTGACGCAGGGATAACAAAAGGAAGTGGAGGTTGGCAGTGCCAGTGGGAGTAAGAAGAGGGAGGACATGAGAGGATGGCATGGCAGAAGTTCTGTCCATGGAGGACACTAGAGCCGCCGGTGCGGCGATTGGCATCGACCTTTCCGAAGTTGTTCGTGATTCCATTCGCCTTCCACCCGGCGATGAGGTTGCAATATTCTAATTTTTGTTATTTTTATTTTTTAAGAGATTGTTTCAACATTTTGAAATTAATTAATTGTATGTATGTTATATATATGTATATATCATAGATGCATTTTATCGATTTATATGATTTTCTGGAGAGATAAACATTTGATTGTTTGTTTTTATTTCTTTGGCAGTAAAGAAGACGATGATTTTGAGGGAAGAGGAAGAGGAAGAGTTGGGAGTTTGATCAAGGATTTGGGAACATAATAGTTGTTCTATTCATGTAAGCATACTCATCAAATATATATAACTTTCTTAATTTACTTATTTTTAAATTACTTAATTATTACGTAATTTTAAATAATTAAATTAAATTTTAAATACTTATTATTTGTTATTAATTTAAGTATTTGAGTGAACCTTATAAAAATATCTAGGGATTGATTCGTCTCATGCAAGGGCAAATATTACTAATTCATCAAAAAACAAAGGGCAAATATTACTATCAAAATACACCTTTAACATAACTCATGAGGTTAATTGTGGTAATTGCTCACCTGATCCCTTAATCATGAGGTTGGGAGTGTTAGAAAAATTAAAAAAAAATGTTAGAAGAAAGAAGTAACTTTAGAATACTCTGTGTCGTTGTAAATATGTCATTGCCTTAAAAGCAAAATTTGGCGCGACTTTGGTGCAATCGCAAAGTACTATCTACTTCTCAAGATTAACACAGAAAATCTCTCTAATACATGCACTTGTGACAAAGAGGATGGAATAATGAATGATACAATTGCTCAGAATTATAAGGATATACATAATGGGAGAAAAATTTATTTTTTCTTTTCAAATAATTCTATTCGAAACGAGAAGATTTCTCTGGGTTATCAAAAATAAAATTAGATATCTTTTCTTTTCAAATAATCTTATCTCAAAACGAAAAGATCTCTTTGGTTATCAATATCAAATATCTTTTCTTTTTCGATAATCCTATCTCAAAATAAAAAGATCTCTGATTGTCAAGAATAATATCAAATATATAAGATAATCTAAAATATATGGAATAATAGTAGATATATAGAATAATATAAGATATATATGATAAATATTCAACTGTCATCAAAAGTGGGTAATTGGAGAAGACCAAGGTACAGAATCTTGTAATGGACTAAGTCTAAGATTTCAAACAACTCTAGACACAAATTGGGCATATATGTGGGATTTGACCCATTGGATCCCTTTGGCCCAATAACAAGCAGCCCAAATACTAAGTCATTTCCAACAATTCGCCACAAATGACTGAGTACCAATAGGAAAAAATAATTTCTGAGCAAAGGAAGAAATTACACTTAAGCATTAATATCCTAGGATTGAATTAATGCATAGTGAAGTGAGGCAACGACCCAATCAATGAGAGTGAAAATAGTTCTTGAACTTTTAGTAACTTAAGTTGAGACCCCCACAACACGTATAATCACCTTAATCTTCATTATTTCGCGATACAACAATCAAGCGCTATTAAAGGTCATACGCATATACCTTGAGTTTCTGATGAGTGCTGTAGAAAGAAACCAACGTCCTTTTATAGAAAGCGGCCCACCTTCACACTCATATTATTGATTTTATCAAGTCCAATACAGACTATTCAATCATTGAGATATGAAATCACAAACAAATATTTCTCATCAAGTCCCAAAAGAACTGCCCAATAAGGCTATGAAGATAAGATTCTAAATTCATCAAGTTCCAGAAGGAACAGCCCAATAAGGCTATGAAAAATAAAATTTCTAAATTCATCAAGTCCATCCAAGGACCACTCAAAAAATAGGGTTATGAATGAGAGAATAAAATATTTCCATCAAAATTCATCAAATCCATTAAGGACCACGCAAAAATAGGGATATAAATAAGATAATAAAATATTTCTATCAAAATTCGACAAGTCCATCAATGACCACCCAAAAAATAAGGATATAAATAAGATAATAAAATATTTCCATCAAAATTTAAGTTCATTATGAACCACCCAAAAAAGGATATGAAAATCAAAAGAATGAGATATTTCATATATGACCTCAGTCATATCAATCAACTGTTTTTCAATTTCATCTCCTTCTTAGTAATGTAAAATTCTTGATGTTTCTCTAATGAGTGAAGCATACCAATAAAAAATCAATCTTAATCTCACTATAAGTTCTAGAACAATTTCTAGAATCAAATTGCCAAAAATAGATCCCAAGATCTCATTGCAAATTTCAAAAAATCATATTGTAAGGTCATAGCAGTAACAAAAATATTTTACGCATGTAAATATTAGTAACTGCATAATATTGATTATCCTCGTATGCCTCAACTTCAACTTAATTGTCATAATACATCTTCAAATTGACATATTAAGTTATTTCTTAGACAACTCATAACTCTTTCTTTATATTTCAGCAATACATATAATTTTATTAACAAAAGAATAATCACATTCAAGAAAGAGTTGTGTAATTATTGATGAAATAAAAATTCCACACAAGAACTTTATTTGATTAAGTAGTGTTTAATCTATCTACACTCATTACTACTACTGTTAACCATCCATCAAATTTATCCAATATATAAAATGTTTAGAAACTCATTTAAACACATTAATTTATACATAATCAGCAAAAGAGATTCAATAATAATTTTCCTTAATAATTCCTTTGTAAAAGGATCAATATATCATATATGCGATCAAAACTAACAGTTATTATGATTCAAATAACATATTAGAATCGATCCAAAGTTCATAAATTGGTGGACTATTAAGAGAACTCAATACCATAGATTTCTCAAAAGAAATCATATAACATAGAAAACATCTTCATATCATCCCCCCACATCAATTGAATATACTCAACAAATATTCAAAGAGAATTAACAAGACGTGCCACCAATTTCTCTCTCATAAATATCACAACAAGAAGATAATTATAATAATTGTGATAATAATAACTTATGTATAATATCAATGATTAAAAACCAAAATTCATCAACACAACTTTGATAAATATATCTTATCATCAATTCTATCCATATATATGTAACCAAAATATATATGGATTGCAATTATATATATACTTGCATCAATGTTGACTACTGCACAAGTCTCTATTACTCTCAAATAGAAAATCAAAGTATCTATTAAAAGAAAATTAACAGACAATTCCCAAGTTTGAAAGCAACACAACAGAAGCATGAGTCTATAACCTGCAGATCCCAAGTTCAAACTCTATGCATATAGATATTCGAAAAAACTAGTTTTTTTTTTTTTTTTTTTTTTTGAAAAATCTTATTCCATTGACAAAGACGCTTCTCATTCATTATCCAATCAAATATCATGCAAATTTTGTTTTATTCTTTAAATCCTTTTATACTCACAAATTATTGTATCATACTTCATACATTAATCATAGGAGTCAAACATAAAATCCTAAAAGATTTTTTAATATATAAATGGATAAGAGAAACAAGCAATTCATCAAGTTATCAAAAGAAATAATTGTTCAATTAAGATCTCTACTGCCACATGCTTTCATATCTTCACAAGATATCATATAAAAACTAAAGAGAAAATCCATAGTATATTCTCACATAAGTTTTTAAAATACAAGCTTGAAATTGAAGTCAAACTCTTATAATATGCTCATAAATAAATGAATTTATTGGACTAGAAGCAAATAAACTAAAGAAACTTGAAAATAAAGGGACAAAGTTAAAAGCTATACTCACATTACATTGTCTTTACCTGTGAAAAGTAGTAAGAATGAATTAACATACCAATTACTTGCTTCAGATCCACCGTCGGGGTTCGTAACCTTTTCAATCATGGTGCAAAATCGTGTATATAATTCCTTATGTTTAAGGATCTATTACCAGTCTCTCAAATATGTATGTCAATATAAGCCTATTGACCCACGTCTCTTCCCAAAGAGATGTTTAATCTTTTAAATCACCATTAAACCCTACTTCCATTTATGTTCTTAAGCATAACAATAAGCAACCCTTTATCTATCAAATGCCCAATAATGATAATAATCAAGTTTTCACCTTAACTTTGATATTAGAAATCCAATTCAACCTTGCTAGACTTTAGATAGACTTGGTTCCACTTATCTCTCTATCTATCATACTCCACGTACATTGGCAGACTTATAACTGACAAATAAATCAAACAATGAGTTCGTCACGTGATTTAATAGATGACCTCTCACTGCTCTGTTGTCCTTTTCAAATTTTGCGTAATCGTCATCACTAATTCTTCTCGTTTTGTCAAAAGGAGGGGTGGTGATTGGTGTTGTAGGAATGACTGTAATGTTAGATTGTTTTGTAGGCATGTCCTTTGATAACATGTAGTCAACCTCCAGTTGTTCAAAGAAGATTAGAATCTTCTGAGATCATCTTCGGTAATTGGTACCATCGAGTGGTTCCAATTTTGACAAATCAAACATAGTTCTAGGAATTACAGTAGCCATAACCACGAAAAATTTCACTTTTAAATTGTTGGAAAAATCAAAGAATGTTAGAAAAAAGAAGTAACTTTAGAATACTATGTGTTGTGGTAAATAGGGCACTGCCTTAAAAGCGAAATTCGACGCGACCTTGGTGCAATCGCAGAGTACCGTTAGCTTCTTAAGGTTAACATAGAAAGCCTCTCTAACACATACACTTGTGGCAGAGAAGATGAAATAATGAAGGATACAATTGCTCAAAATTATGAGGATATAAATAGTGGAAGAAAAATCTATCTTTTCTTTTTAAATAATCCTATCTCGAAACGAAAAGATCTCTCTGGGTTATCAAGAATAAAATCATATATCTTTTCTTTTCAGATAATCTTATCTCGAAACGAAAAGATCTCTTTGGGTTATTAAGAATAATATCATATATCTTTTCTTTTTCAAGAATCCTATCTTGAAACAAAAAAGATATTTGGGTTATCAAGAATAATATCATATATAGGATAATCTAAGATATATGGAATAATATCAAATATATAAATAATATAAGATATATATGATAAATATTCAACGGTTATCAAAAGTGGGTAAGTGGAGAAGACCAATGAGAAATGTACGGGATCTTGGAATGGACTGTCTAAGATTTCAAACAACCCTAGACACAAGTTGGCCATATACGTGGGCTTTGACCCATTAGATCCCTCTGGCCCAACAACAAGCAGTCCAAATACCAGTCATTTCCAATAGAGAGTCGAATTCTACCACGGGAATGGAATACATCTCATGGTCAGTGTTTACCTTTAATGGGAGAGCACTCACAATGAAAGAGATTAATCACTTTGGTAGTAAATACCCTTTGCTGGACAAAAAAAAAAAAAAAAAATACACCTTTAACATTTTGAATTCATTAGGCATATACGGTTAATCCATCCTTTTTCTATTAATAAGAAACCCTTATATCTTTGAAAGCCATGCTCGTTTATCCCTTTCCCCCTATGGGACACCCTTTTTTTATAGGGTAAAATGCCCCAAACCCACCAAGACCCTGCCGCTACGTTGCATCTAGGACACGAGGCTTTAAACGTGTCGATCACCCGGCAACCCCTCCTTATTTGATTATTATCCAAACTTCCTTCCCCCTTCGTCTACTTAAAAGATGAAAGTCATCACTGAAGGCAATACAATCAAGAAATTCATAGGAAAAGGGAAAACATGCACACTGTTAAGGAGAAGGTGACCAACGCAGCTGCTGCTGCAAAGGAGCACATCGACGTTATGAAAGCCAGAACTGAAGAAATGGTTGATCTCTTTTTCCCTTATATGGCTTTTTTTTTTTTTCGTTGGATTCATTTGCTCACTGTGTTTGGCATTAATCCTTAGGAGGCGAAAGCCATGGCGAGGACAAAGGAAGAAAAGAAAATAGCGGAGGAGATAAGGAAAGCAAAAGAAGCTGAAGCTGAGATGAAACTTCATCAAACCCACGCTGAAAATGCGGCCGAGAAGCTGAGGGCAAAGCATTCTCACCATACTCTTGGCCATCAACATCATCATCACCAGCCAATTGGTACTACGGTTCCCACTACTGGAGTTCCGCCTCCTTCTTCTTACCCTGTAGGAGGTCACCACCAACCAGTTGGTACTACAGTTCCCACTACTGGGGTTCCTGCTCCTTCTTACCCTCTAGGAGGTCACCCTCCCGGTCACCACCATAAATTCCTCTAGCTGAATAGCTTCCAGAACATTTATATATTTCGTTTCGAGTGTTTCCGATACTGATACAGAACTCGTTTTCTTTTAACGTTTCAAATCAAGATTTTAAGTCCAGCTGTTGTTCTTTTATTTTTTCACTCCAGTCTTTCAGGATATAATCATTAGGTTTACACTCTGACGCCATATAACACACAATTTTTAAGAATAGTTTGTAGCTAACTGTTATATTTGCACGAGTATACATAATAGAAAACACTAAAAGCTATGATTTGAGAAAGAATGGCAAAAAGCCAATGAAGATTAGTGTTCCGAGGAGTTCAAATGAAAATGATCAAACTCGAGCACATTTTGTCAATACAAATCAATCACACACGGATATAAATTTGATCAATATCAAGAACCCCGTTGTTTGTTTCCTCAAGAGGTGCTTTCTTCATACCCACTCCAATCTACCTTGGGATTCCACACCCAGTTGAATTTTGCCATCAATTGAGCGTACCAGATTTCTGCTCTTCACCGGCCTGGCATTGTATTTAACCTGAAAACTTGGCAATGATCGTTTCTGTTCTTTGAAACTTACAGGTTTCTCTGATAAAATTTCATCAAGGAACTCATCTGCAACATCTCCATCTTCATCAATTCTGAGACGCTTGGCATACCATTTAAAGCCCTGAGACATCAGATATAACAAAAAATATTGAAAATAAACCAAAGCACAAGGTTGAAGATGTTCTAAGTGTATATAAATGTTACTCTCTATAGCAATTCTACAGCAGCCTGGATCTCGGTTTTTATCGTAAATGGCTTTACAGAAATTGGTTAGGTAGATGCCATCAATTATTTAGCAGAGCATCAAAGGTAACTAAATTTTTTACCATCAAACCACCTGTGAGATGGAAACTAATGCTGAATCTTGAACCAGCAAATCCCATTAAAGAATAGAAAGAGGAAAAATTATTTCCTCCTATATTTGAATAATTAGGTTCCACTTCATGCAAATTAAGAATGAGGCTAAAACAAGACAAATACAACGGCAAAATCAAAGAAGCAAAAACTCAGGTAAATCCAACCTCGGACAAACTCAATAAAATCGAAACTCCATATAATTCTTTCTGGGTTAGATAACAGATGTTCGCAACAGCTTAATTGAGAACACAAGGAGAGGGAAGGACAAATGGTTAATAGTGACCAATTAGATATGCCAAAGTTCAATCGTGGCCAACAACAATCCTTCGTTTGAGCACACGAAGGAAGTTCTGCTTCGCCGTGCGCTTCAGAAACAGTCAGAAAAGCAACTTGATAGCTGAGAAATAGCATCATCATGCAAATGCAAACTACGGTAAAATGTTAAAGTATACAGAAAGAACTTATTCCCCAAGTCTAATTGGAATGCACAACAAACACTTTTAGCCTTATCTAGGTAGGTTAAATGGAATTTAAACCACTTTATCAGCCAGCATGTGATAATTTAGCAAATTTTTAGAGCAGGGGTTGAGTTCAACTTTAAATATTATTCCTTATTTATTGATTATTGTTCACATATTGAGTCTTGTTATTATGAGAGCTAGAGTTTTACCTTTGAAGCTGTAGCATGGATTTCCGGTCATCTCTTATAGCTCTGGCCTTACAAAACTATGCTCATATTATTTGCCACGTTCACCGAACAGTAAGTTCAAGAATTGTGTCGTCTTATTATAATCCAATACTTAGCACATCAAATGATACTTTCCCAACAGGATTATATCCACATATATAGAAACCTTATGCAATGAACACTAGATTCAATTAATGCAATTTATGACATAAACTCTTAAAGTAGGCAGAACATACAACAGGGAACAACTTTACCAAAACACGTAATAAATTCATGGAATTAGTTGGAACTATGACAAGAAAGGTAAGGTTTATATATTACTCCCAACCAGCAGGCATATCAACTTAGTTGGTTGATAAATGTACAATTTGTTAGAGTTCAATTGGTGGTGGTGATCATTAGACCGACTAAAGTTTATTGGTAAATAAAGCAACCTATGGGAACTCAAGCACAAAAGACATAACATATGGAATTAAAACAACAGAATGCTGGAGGCTTCAAATAACCAAAATGCTAATGGCTCTTAGAACATTATCTAGAATACCTAATCCACACAAGTTCCAATTTCTGCCCATCAGATGAAGACATGAAAGATTTCGAAAGGAAAAGGGGGTTTCAAAAGGACATAGAGAGAATTTAACTAGCTAAAACAATTCAAATCCAACAAACCTTACAAAAAAAAAAAAAAAAAAAAAAACATGTTAATTAACTGATAACAGAGACATGCACTGACCATTCAGTCAATAGCTCATTACGTACAATCACTTTCCTTACAAGAGACGTTACAAAGGTTGTCCGGTTCTTAAAACCAGATTTGAATGTATAGATATAACAGCATGCTTAGCTGAATTTGTGATGACACCGTAGAAATTGTTCAACCATGAAGGACAGAGAGCAATCTGCTCATGCCCACAGAGGAAACATCAAACATGATAATTTAAAGCACAAAAGACAGTTGGAAGTTCAGATGCGAAGCTAATGCTCAAAGATTTTCCTTTAGTAAAGTGGAAAATATCTTCTAATCTCAGAAGGTAAAGTTTGTGAAAGGCCATTAAATGGAAATGCATGAGTTGTGGACTAAAATTTAGTTTAGAACGTTAGGAACTTATGTAATTTACATGCGCAATTTTTAATACTCTGGTGTCCTATAGTTATATGGCATTGCACATCCAGATATTTCCTGCACAAACCTCTTTACTCATCCAACACCTAAAGGTGGCAAGAATTTCTCCATCCCCATGGCTGACAATTCTAGAAGCATTGCCAGGAGCAGAAAGAATTCAGTAGATTCAGTTAAGTCAACCTTTTTCTTTCACGTCAGAAAGACATCAGGATATCACAAAAGAACAAATATATTGTGAAGAAAAATGAAGTTCCTTAATTCATCTATCAATACTTAATCCAGAATTTCTTGAATCTTAATAACTTATCTTTTCAATAAAACATTCAAACTCTTGATAGCATTTTTTTTCCCCCTTAAGTTGAACAGTAAAGAATAGCTTCATCAATCTAA
>JAXGGT010000131.1:3361210-3378654 GCA_035583425.1 Marsdenia floribunda | reverse complement strand
TTATATTCAAGTTCCCCCCCCCCCCCCCCCTCTTTAAAGCAGCACTCAATCATGCATATTCTGTTGCATCCTTCTTTTATCATTTGTGTTGAAATATACTGACAGTTGGTGTTTATATAATATAGAAGCACAACATGTAAAACTATATGATCTGTATGAAGACATGAAATCAGAGGCATATTTGCTTCTTTATGTTTAATGAATTCCTCTCTCTTTTACTTATGTGATTCCAAAATTTGTACAGGCAGTAAATTTGTTCAAATCTTACTTCGGTGGAGCTTTTGATGAAGATGCCATTCGCAATAACTTTGTTTTAATATATGAACTCTTGGATGGTATGTGCTTACTCCTCATGTTCAATGAAAATCCAGGACAGATTTGAAGGAGATTTTAGTTAGATATATGTACATGTAATTGTCAGTTTGTCTCATTTATTTCCTTTTCATGCATCATAATTTTTTATAATTGTTCAAATTTCAGCTCATCAATCTGACTTGGTCTCCAACATCTAAATCCTGCTTTGGCATTTGCTTATGCTGTATCTTGATTATTACAATGAATGGTTATCTTGAATATTTCTTTTTGTTATGAATTGTGAATCATGTTCAATTCTAATACGAATGAGACTTTGTCTGGAGCAGTATTTGAAAGCTTCACTAGCCATTGATTTTGCAGTTTATGGCTATCTGAAACTGTTAACTCTAAATCTTGGAATTTGTAATATCTGCTTTCCGAAAATTAGTGAAATAAGATAGAGAAATATTTCTTCACAAGGTTATTAGGTATACTTCTTGAGCTACCTATCATGTATTGAAGATTTGGTTCCTTAGCTCGTAATATCCCTAATGTTCGTTTACCTGGTAATATCTTTTCCTTGTCTTTGTGTGTTTTGAATATAAGACCAATTTCTGTGCTAAGTTTCACAGATACAGACATATACAAGGATTACTATATCTATCAATGCATTCCTTCCTTCCTGGCTTGTTTTTTTTCTTGTTCTCTTTTAACATGCATATATGATGATTTGCAATAACAAGGGTACAAGTGTTCATTTTAACATTTATTTGACAAAGATATGGCAAATTATCATCACCTGAAAGCTTATTTATATGCTCGAAATTGCAGAAATAATGGACTTTGGCTATCCTCAAAATCTATCTCCAGAGATTTTAAAGCTTTACATTACTCAAGAAGGTGTACGCTCGCCATTTTCTTCTAAGGTGATTGAATTTCTTTTTCTTGAAAAAATATTTGGGGACCTTGATTGTCAAAGAGATGGTGCTTTCTGTAGGCTTAAGATGAATCTCCATTTGGATTTAATATCTAAGGGTGTGTTTGGACTCGCTTTTATTTTGAGTTTTTTTACTTATTTTGAAAATAAGCTGGCGGTTTTGGTTTGGACAACATTAATTTATTTTTTTTTTTTGTCAAATCATAGAATGTGGGGCCCACTGAAATTGTCAAATTATTCTAAAACCAACACTCATCACATCATTCTAAAAATCAACACTCCAATAAATATATCATCATTATACCTATAAATTTGCCTCGTTTTTCGATATAAAATTCACTCAACTTCAAAAATTGACTTTTCTCAAACCAAGCACACCCTAATATTCTGATCTTTTATTTGTATTGCGAAAATTAAACAGCCTACGGATAAACCAGTTCCGAATGCAACTTTACAAGTTACTGGTGCTGTTGGTTGGCGTAGGGAGGGTCTTGTTTATAAGAAGAATGAGGTATACTTTTTCCTCTTTCTGCATCTGTTTATATTAAAGCAAATGTGTCTCTTATTGGATGATAAAATTTGTTAACAGGTGTTCCTAGATATTGTGGAAAGTGTCAATCTTCTTATGTCTTCAAAAGGTGAAAATTGTACTCCTTTCACAATCTGAAGCTGTACTTTTTTCCTTTTTTCTTTTTGACATTTTGCACTTGCAGGCAGCGTTCTTCGGTGTGACGTAACTGGAAAAATTCTCATGAAGTGCTTCCTTTCTGGAATGCCTGATCTGAAGTTGGGGTTAAATGATAAGATTGGTCTTGAGAAAGAGTCACAGTTGAAATCACGTCCTGCAAAGAGGTAAACTTCAAAGAATCTAATAAATTTGTTTTAGTACTTGGGATGAGGTGTGCTTTTTCTTTCTGTGCCCTCTTTTCTTCTTTCATTGTCTTTTATGCTCACACATAAAAAGGATGGGGGGTGCAGGAATTCTTATAAATATTTGGGTTGAAGGGATATGTCAAGTTTGATCCTTTTGAGGATACCTCATATATTTGTCAACAAAAATGAATGTGTACTAAACTCCTTGTGTGTTTATGGTGAATCCTCTTACTTTTTGCCCCTTATTTGGAGAGAGAAGTTAACTAAACTTCTCCTCTTTAATACCTAATGTAAAGTTTTTCCTATAAATTCTATTTGAGGAATTATTTCACTCAAGTTTGTGGGTTCTGGTAAGGAGTTGTTCTTATAAATATCTGGATTCAAAGGATACACCCAACTTTCATCCTTTTGAGGATACCTTATATATATATATATATCTATATTTGTCAAAAAAATGAACATCTAGATAACTTCTTGTGTATCTCTTTTATGCTTAATGTAAAGTTTTTCTTTAATTTCTATTTGAGGAACTTCAGTTAAGTTTTTGGGTTCTGCTAAGTAACCTCGAATATTCAGTTTTCCAGATTTTTAGTTATCTGTCTTATCAGATCTTGTATGATGTGCTTTTTCATTTTTTTCTCCACATGCATCTGCTGTTATCTTTTTGTTCTCTCTTTTTAGTTTGTTCTTTTGTGTATCACTGTTTCCTCATCGTGCAGTGGGAAAACTATTGAACTTGATGATGTTACTTTCCATCAATGTGTAAACTTGACGAGATTCAACTCAGAAAAGACTGTCAGCTTTGTTCCTCCTGATGGTGAATTTGAACTGATGAAGTAAGCTTATAGTTCTCAAGAAAAGAGCTTTTATCATTCATTTGTTTTTCCCCTTCTTTGTGCTAAGTTGGACTGGTTGCAATTGTTTGATTTGAAGTTTAAAAAATTTTTTCTTATGTTTTTGGTTGTGAGAGGATTTCTGTAACTTTGTGTTTCCCAATGATGCAGTCAGTGTGCATTAGGGACCGTACTTTTGTATCCACCTCACCCACATCAAAACTTTGTTTTCTCAAATGTCTGAATTGGATGATAATCTGCATTTTAGAGGTTTGCTGGTGTTTATTGAAGCTGTTTATTCTTGCATAATAAGAAATGTGAAATGACATTAATGAGAATATAGTAGTTGGTATAGTTGGTATAATTGAGTTCTTGTTTGCTATGCATG
Source organism: Marsdenia floribunda (assembly GCA_035583425.1). Lineage (NCBI taxonomy): Eukaryota > Viridiplantae > Streptophyta > Magnoliopsida > Gentianales > Apocynaceae > Marsdenia > Marsdenia floribunda. The sequence goes on along the minus strand of JAXGGT010000131.1, from coordinate 3,375,329 downwards.
GCAATATGTGTACGTTGGTTGACATGTTATGCCTTTTGACGTGACATTTTTTTTTTTTTTTTTGTGAATTTTGATGTGACATGGTCAAGCAAAAGTTTCCAACTCACATTATCATGCTTATAAGGGTCTACATAACGTTTGAATTTGTCTTTCCTTCCAAACGAACTCTTCCATTTGAAGATCTCAAACAGTAACTGGGGCTCCTACTAGTCATGATGGATCAACTATGAGTTTTGTCTGAGAAATTTATTAATCTCGAAATTTCTAAATGTTCTTATTCTGGTCCTTCATGCCTAAACGTTCTTAAACCCATAGCGATATCTTGTTGAGGAAAGGTAGCATGGCCCATAATATTGGTTGAATCACATAAAAGAGTCGTTGACCTGTACCTTATAATTCATGTGTCTGCTGCCTTTTATTTACTGGGGCATACTAATTTTTATCGGGTGTGTATTCTATAGACTTCATGCTTTTATCTTTGCAGTGTATTTGGTTGTATTTGTATTCTGAAACCATTTTCTGGATGCTTTTTCATAAATGCATATCTCAATTTGTTTCATGATTTCATTTCATACAAGTGGACTGCTATCTCTAGAGAAAACATGGTACCAGAATTTCATGATTTAATAGATACTTGTACCGTGTATTGGTTCTATATATGTTGTATGTGTGCCTAATGTTCTCTTAGTTTTGCAACAGTGCTCTTATTATGATGTTCCATGTCCTTAAATGCACTTGGCTTTGTTTTACTGGTATCAGACATATCATTCTGAGTATCTGTGCAGATATCGTATTACCGAGGGTGTCAATCTCCCATTCAGAGTATTGCCCACTATTAAGGAATTGGGCCGTACACGCATGGAAGTAAATGTTAAGGTCTGTGATCTCATGATCAAATTAATGCTGTTCAGATGACATTATTCTTTTGCCTAACTGCAGCCTCTGTTTCAGGTTAAGAGTGTTTTTGGTGCAAAAATGTTTGCACTTGGTGTTGTGGTTAAGATTCCAGTGCCAAAACAAACAGCAAAGACCAGTTTCCAAGTGACATCAGGCAGAGCAAAGTACAATGCTTCTATTGACTGTTTGGTCTGGAAGTAAGTTATTCTCAGTAAACTGAATGATTGGATTTGTCATGAATACTGATTTTCTTTATTATGGTGAAAAGGAGTTGGAATAGATAAAAAGATAAGATAAAGATAGCTTATCTTTTCTTGATTGGGAAGAGTATGTGGACTGATGATCCTTCTTTAATTCAACATTTCTTCTTTCTGTTTTCCACAAAATAACTTGTGACCGAATGTATGAGTAAATTGATTTATTCATTCCATCGGCATGCAATTTTTCTTTTGATTTCCCCATTACATTTACAAGAGGTAAGACAATGCAATATGTTCTGGAACTGCTCAGAAGAATGCTCATCTGAAGTGCTGTGCTTGTCTATCTGTACATCTTTATGTAAATTTGTCAGAGATTAAAAATAATATCGATCTAAAATGGAACATCTGAGAAGGGGTGGGGGGAGAGGTGAAGCAATGAAATTTGAAATTCTATGTTCATCCTCATGTGATGCCAGTAGGGCTTCAATTTTTTTAGTGACTTCAACCAGATGATTCATTTGACATCTCTATGTTTATTGCTGGTCTTTGGCTCTTTTCTTGAATACCTTCATTATTGTAAGGGTCTGTATATTTGAACCATCTTCTCATCTCCTTCCCCGAGGTATTCTCAAATTGTTAGCTATTGATTTTACTGGTCCTTTACATGGCTTATATTGCTCCATGTCAAGACTCAAGTCTACTTGCTGTCATCCTCAGTAGGGTGTAATTTTTGCATCTCCCTCTTACATATAGCTCACAATTTTGCATGTTCTTGGATCTTGCAGGATAAGAAAATTTCCTGGACAAACTGAGCCAACATTGAGTGCTGAAGTAGAGCTGATATCCACGATAGCAGAAAAGAAGTCTTGGACTCGGCCACCCATTCAGATGGAATTTCAGGTAGGTGTATTATTGATGGCATTTATGTGCAGTGTGCTTTCTTGTATTTTTTTTCACTCTGAAAATGGTTGAGAATGGGTTCAGTAACTTTGGGTTCATTTTTTAACCCCAGCATCAACATTTTGCTTTACCTTCTTTGCACCCTAATATTTCTGTTGTGATAGAAAAATGATTGTTGGTCTCTATTTTGCAGGTTCCGATGTTTACTGCATCTGGATTGCGTGTTCGTTTCCTTAAGGTATGTTTAACTAGAATCTGCTCAACTTATTACCACAGAAACAAATATAAAATTAATTATTTTTCTCTGCAGGTATGGGAGAAGAGTGGGTATAACACGGTTGAGTGGGTTCGTTATATTACTAAAGCAGGTTCATATGAGATCAGATGTTAGGACACAGGAGGAGTGCTGCTTTGTATTTCACACAATATCCTTGCTGATTGAAGGGAGGAGAGGAGTAACTGAGCCCTCCATTGGTTGGTTCAGAAAGGAAATTGGTGCATATGCCAGTTTGGGTTGTTATATATATATATATCCATTTCTCCTCCATTTTAGTATGACTTCTGCATTTTGTATAATTTGAGGTATATTTGTTCTAAAGAGGAAAGGGAAAAAGTGAGGGTGTGGAGATTCTGTTTCTGACGGAGGATTGTCAATAGAATATAATTATTTTGGGCTTTTGAATCAGGGTTTTGTTCTCTTGTAAAGGCTAGTGTCCTTCTCTAGCAAGTTCTGTGGGCTTCTTGTTTTTCTTTTAAACGAAAAAATAGATATAATTTTTGAGGTGACTGGTTGTCTACAACTATTTTTATCCTCTGTTCAAATTTGTTTGCTTTGGTGCTCAACTATGGTAATTGCAATTGTTCAATCTTGAATGTGTCTTAATTTATCTCATCCCCTCTATATTTTCTTCCAAATACCCACCTACACATTAAGAGATTTGGCATCAAGAATAACTAAAATGGAATTAAATTCATGCAAACTCAAGAAAACCCCAAATTTAATTCAAATAGAAGGAAAGAAATTGAAGGGAATGCCATTTGTGTAGAAGGCCACAGTAACATGTGAAAGTATCGATAATAATTTGCGTCAAACGAAAAAAGGAAAAAAACTCCAAACTCAAAATTCTGGCAAAAGAACCGTGGCTGCACCGTGTGAGCCTTTTTTTTTTTCTTTTCTTTCTGTTACTAGAAAAATGGTCACTCAACTTTCCACCTGCAAAAATATATTGGAGTGCTGCTTGTCAACTTCTTGACCAAAAAGAAGAAACATTCATCTCCAACGTCACTTTTGTTTGGTAGTAATCCTTTTCCACTCCCCCATTGTCACCGTTCTAGTATGCCATTTACTTCCCCATTAATTCTCTTGACTTTATAAGACCATGATAGTCTAATTGACATAATTTTCCATATTTAAGTTTTTTTTTTTATTTGCCTTATTAGGTTAAAAATTTGAGTTCAATTTACGGGGCAGATGACTATTTAACATTTCAACTATGTATTGTAGTCTTGAGATCTTCTTTTATAAATTGTTCTCAAATTAGTCAATGAGAATATTGAGTTCTTTTATATTCAAAGACTTCAACGAATTAATTACAATACTAAAAAATTATTCTTATTATTTGTTGATGTTTCTTTCATTTCTTACAATAAAGAAATTTGAAAGTAGATCAAAATTATGAAATATTACTATTACTATTAACAATATTCGTCTGATTCAAATCTTGTTCATAAAAATAAAAAAAAAAAAAAAAAATGTTAAGTTTTAATTTATAATAATTTTATATGATACTTATAAAAATTTAACAAAAAATAGAAAAAATATGTTCAATTTTTCAATGAGTATATTATAAAAAAAAAAAAAAAAAAAAAAAAAGGTTATAGAAATTGTTGCATAGGATCCTAAATTATTATAAGAGGGAAGCCATTTGTACAATGAATATAGTGTTAGCTTGTGATGTACCTGAATTCTTTCCCTCTTTGTTGGGGTACATGATGAATGGGACATGTGATGTACAAGAATTGAAACATAGTGATCTTAAAGTTCTTTATCAAGCACTTTCATTTAACCTTCAACCCTATTTTTGTGTATCTATTTGGCTTTGATGATACTTAATCTTTAGTCCATTATTTAATTTCAGTAAAAAAAGGGGAAAAAAAATGATGCTTTTATTCATTTATCTTGGCAAGAAAACAAAATTAATCCATGTCTTTCTTTTTTTTTTCCCCTTAATTTTGTCTTTTATTAATGGAATCTTTGCCTTTTCTAAAACTTAGATTTTAAGATGATTAGGTTACTAATATAAAAATAAAAATAAAAATAATACAAGTAATAGTAATTGGATGCCATTGTGTCAACTAGTGGCACTCTTATTTCCTTTCTTGATGATTATCATTATTATTATTATTATTATAAAGATATTCACATTTTAGGTAAACTCCATATTTTTATTAGTTAATTCAAAAAAAAAAAAAATATATATATATAGGGAGAAATTTCCAAGACCATAATACATGACTGGCAATGTAATTTTTAACCTACGTTGATCACTTAAAACTTCTCATCTGACAAATTAAGTAGAGGTATCTAAGTAAGAAAGCCACACAGTTGAACCACCACCTTATTTTTGCTCGCATTCTAAGTTATTATGATCAAAAGGTCATGAATTTGAATTATAATAACTATAAAATATTACGTTGATCACTTAGAACTTCTCATCTAACAAATCAAGTGGAGGTATCTAAGAAAGTAAGAAGCCACACAGCTGAACCACCATCTTATTTTTTTTTGCTCACATTCTAAGTTATTATGATCAAAAGGTCATGAATTTGTATTATAATAATTACAAAATATTACGTGTAAAAATAAAAGTATATTTTCTAATATTTTTTAATTGGATTATTTAAGTTAATTGTTCGGACATGGTATTAAAAATAATAATACTAATATTAATCCATGCCTTTAGTTTAACTTCAATTTTATTATTGCCAAAATCAAATCATCACTAATTTAAAACTGAAGTGTAGATAATGTTTTGGGGGCTTTTTTGGTAATTATACATGAAGGCATGCTCTAAAAAATTTCACAATTAAACAGTCCGACTAATGATATCTCTAGTTCATGCATCTAAAGAATAATAATCATTTAGAAGATTCTTTCATATAATCCCAAAATTTTAAATGTTGCTATGCTTAGTTTTAAATACTTTATTTTAATTTTTTAGGTAGTAAATAAATTTAAATTTTGATAGTTTTTATTTTTATTTTTTTAATTTTGAACAAAAATAAAAAATTTAAGAATAATAAATATTCTAAAATTATTATGTTCATACTCTTGCTTAAATCTTCTTTTTATTCAAAATTAAGGATCAAAAATAAAACTATCAAAATTTAATTTATTTATATTTAAAAAATTAAAATAAAATATTCAAAATTAAACATATCAAAATCTTAAAATATTTGATACTATGTATCCACAAAAATCTCTAATCATTTCAAGGCAAATTAGCATAAATAGTCCCTAAACTATGGCCATTTGGTGGCATTGTCCCTTGAATTAATTTTTTGGTGACGTTGGTCCCTGAATTATGTTAAATTGTATGAAATTGGTTATTCAGTTAAAAATTTTTGTTATCCTATCGTTAATTTAAAAAAAGAAAAAAAAAAATTGCCCAAGATAATTTTAGTCATTTCATAATAACATTATACCAAAAAAAAAAAGCCAACGTATATGTATATATGTACGGTGAAGAGAATGAAAGAAATGATTATATATATATATGTATTTGTATCAATAATATATTTTTCTTTTGTATAATGTTATTGTGAAATAACTAAAATGCCCTTAAATAATTTTTTTTGAAATTAACGGTAGAATAACAAAAAATTTTAACGGAAGAACAAATCCCACATAATTTAACATAATTCAAGAACCAATGTCACAAAAAAAATTAATTCAGAGACCAATGTCACAAAATAACCATAATTTGGGGACTATTTATGCCAATTTGCCTCATTTCAATCCAAGATTTCATTTTCCTCAGTGTGGTTGCTTTCAATTTACCAATGGACGTTTACAAAACATCACACATAAAAATTAATTTTTTAATTAAAAAATATTCTTTAATTTTGTTTTTTTTTTTTTTTCAGTGCAAATAATTAATAAATAATAATTATAAAATAATAATTATAAATGCGAAAAGTTATGCTTGCGAGATATGTCACAAGCAAAAATATCTCAATTTTTTTTTTTAAAAAAAAAATTAATAAATATCACTTTAATTTCTTAACTTAATAGAAAAAAAAAAAAAAAAGAAAAAAGAAAGGCAAAGAAAATTAAAGGATGTGATTATGAGCAATAATTATTCGGAAAAATTGGGATTTACACCAACAAACATATTGGCCATTTCCAAGTATAAAATGAAAATGGCGGGGGAAGTTAGTAGTTTTACTTCATAAAAAGAGCCAATTCGGATCTATAGTTGATAATTATGCAGAATTTAAGCATAACATTTTTGTAAATATATATATATATTTTTAAATTTATTATTAGTCAAGAAGGTTTAAACTCAGTGGTAGCAACCTCGCTTATGATCCGAAAAATCATGAATTTGAGACATGTTTGATGCAAAAATCCTCAAAATTTCAAAAAAAAAATAATATTATTATAATTTTTCTTATTTTGAATATCATTGAAATTCATTGCATTTACATTAATATATGTAAAATTACTATATTCAAACTGTATAAAAAAATTAATCGTTTTAATTTTTATATTTTTATCATTTTAACAAATAGATTCATATATATATATATATATGGATAATTTAATTTAATTTAATTTTGTATTGGATAAAAGGGTGTTTCGTCCAAATTTTAATAATTTTTAGTCACCAAAATACGAGTACAATGTACGTATAAGTTTTGTGAAAGAACAATTTTATCATTTACAATCTCATTAACTAATTTAAATCTTAATAAAATCTCATTTTAATGACTAAAAATTTTTAAAATTCGGTTAAAAAGACTATTTTTTCAATTAAAAATAAAAGAATGATTCAATTATGTAAAACAAAAAAAATAAAAGATTTATTTATCTAAGTAATAAAAAAAAATGGGACTAAAATGTTTAATGTTCTTCCAAATTAATATTAAAGTGGAAAGGATATTTAAATATTTATTTTTTAAAAAAAGTAGATAAAATAATTTTTTTTTTCAAAAAATATATATATAAGATAAAAATAGAAAGTAAAAGTGAAGTATTTAAGATAATACTCGAGGTTAGAAGGACTTACTTGAAAGTTGAAAGGATGGCCTCAAATTTGACGGTCATTGTTTTTAGTCAACCTACTTTTTCAGCGTGCTTCTATGAGTAATTGTAATTGTACATATTCTTATTTTCATTATTAATAAAAAAGGAAATAAATGGAAAAGGAAATAAAAGAAATGACCCAACCCTTTACCTTGATTGGCTTGTATAAATGCTATATTTAAAACGAGCTTTTTTTTTTTTTTTTTATATATATAATAAATGTTATATTTTATAATATAATTTAAATTAAATCTATATTAATTAAAATAGTAATTTTCGAATATTAGATGATCTAAAAATAAAAAAGATTCAACATTGATTGGAATACAAAACAATAATGATAAAAAATTAAATATATTTAATAGTTTTTTTTTTAAAAAAAAAAAATTGAGGTATTTTTGCCTTTGTCATGTCTCGAATTCATGATATCTCAGATCATAAGCGAGAATACTATCTACTGAACTTAATCATTCTTGACAATACATTTATTAGGTTGATATTGTTATTTTTATTTATTCATTTATTTTAAGTAAAATTTAATAATAACGATAAAAAAGGAAATAATAATTTCAAAATAGAGGCAATGGAACTTTCCATTTATGTTAAGCATATGTGTGTAAGTTTGATCATAAGGCATTTTGTCATTTATGTTAATGTACCCTTTTGAATTACTAAATTTGTTACAAATAATTAATAAAAATTAAATTAATGTAATTGTATAATTTGTCACATAATGTTAATAAATTGTATGAATCGAGGAATTGTTAAATAACATTATCACCTTATAATTTTGTTAAATATGATAATATTTCTTTTTTTTAATAAAAATTTAGTCACAAAAATATTAAGTTATAACAAATTTATAAAAATTATAAGTAATATATTGGTGACGAAAATATTTATTACATTCATTGAAAATTTCACTCTTCAATGTGTAGTTGAGAACAAAGTTGGAACATGGATGAGTTGTGAATGAAATATACATTCAGTTTTTGATTTTTTTTCTTTAAGGATATTATGGTAATATTTATTATCTTTTTTGATTTTTGAAAGGAATTATAGTAATATTTATTATTAATTTCCCAATCTTGTTTCTCTAATTATAAGGACACGTAATCCCACATCGGGACTTTATATAATTATTACCCCTTATTGATTCTATAAATACATTAAAGGTACTTTTGATTAAGTAAGTAAATTTTTAACCTTTAATTGGCCTTTAACTCCTATATTAGATTTAAATTTATTCTGACTTAAGTATCGGACGATACCATTTACAATTTTTCTAAGAAAGGACCACTATAATAAATCAAATTACAAATATACGAGACAAAGTTGTGTAATTATTATGGAAACTATACATAGCAACTATAATTTCTATCTTGCATGTATTTTACCTGATGAGTTTGGAACCAAGAAGGGGAAAATAGACTAATTTGTGCGGTTGGTGGTAGGTGGTGGGTGGATTGCCTTGCCTTTATGCCTTGATACTCATTCTTGTGTACTCCTTTTAACTATTTATGAATATAATAAAGGTAAGGCTGAATTGGTTTGTAACTTACTTATGTGCCTACTTTGTTTAAATTTTTTTTTTTTTTTTTTTTTTTTTTTTTTGTAATTTGATATTATTATCGACTAATTTAGAAAAAAAATCCCCAAAATTATAATACATAGTGAAAATATGGCACAAATGAATCGAATTCAAAACCTAGCTAGATGAAAGAATATAAGTGAAAAGAGAGACACTATTAGATTACCACTTTGTTCTTAATTGCGTTCAAATTTTTAAATGTATTAAAGTCTTAGTAAAATTTGCACTACTAGCAAATAAAAGGATGTCTCCTATAGATTTTTTTTATTTATTTTTTTTGGGGCACGAATTTAAAATATAAATTTTAAAAAATATTTTGCAAATAAAAAATATTTAACATAAAGAGTAAATAACATATTATTGATAAACAAGCACAGTTCAGTTAGTAATTATGTCATTTATAAATATGAACAATCATAATTTAAATCATGTATAAGACAGAAATCTTATGATTAAAAAATATGAAATAATATTTACCTTATAAATAAATAAAAATATATTCCTAGAGGTCAAGATTGATTAAAAAAAATATATATGTTTGATTAATTTTTTTTATATTATATGTATATAAATATTTAAAACTTATATTTATATGCTTGTTATTTTCTAATTTTTTTAAGATATTAATTAAAAAGGTATTAAGATAATTTGTCATTATGGTTCTCAAACTTTTTTTATGCCATTTTAGTCTTTTTCTTTTCTTTTCTTTTTTTTAAAGATTTTTTCATACTCAAACAAAAATTATTTGATCACAGTAGTATTTTTACCTGTAATAACAGGTAAAATGAATAAATGAGGATAATTGGTCATTTTAGTACTTAAACTATTTTCTTTTGGCCATTTTGGTCATTTTTTTTTTTCATACTCGAACAAAAATTATTTTGCTACATTAGTCCTTTTACTTGTAATAGCAGGTAAAATGAATATATAAATATTCATTATTTTATTTAATATAATGATTACACTTGTCATTTTATATACAAATTTTACCTTTATAAATAATAAAAATTAAAAATTCTCCTTTACTCTCTCATCTAAAGTTTGACGAATTTAAAAAAAATATATATATAAAATAAAATAAACTACACAGTATAAGAGAAAAATCAAGATTATACTTATTGTTCTATTTTCAATGTTGCTCTCTATTCTTTATTAATTTACATAGTTCATAATACACTAATTCTTTCATTTCAATCTTTAATATGAGATTGTTGCAAAAAGGGGGACAAGTCAATTTGTTGAGTAAATATTCCAGTAAACTTCTCTCACTTTTTCTGCATGATGGAAGAACCCTTGAAGACAATAGTTCAATATAATTACAATATTTAAAATCACTTTCATACCTGTAAAGATTGTACAGTGTGTAGGAAAATATCTATAGAAGGATACCACTAATACTATGTACAACAAGACACAATAGAGGTGACCAGACTAATAATAGTGAGATACAACACATTTAAAGGAGGTAACATAAACAAAGTATCAAACATAAATTTATCATAGCAAAATCAAATGGAATGTAGAGCTTCCCTAAACAATATATGCCAGTGAATATTAATCCCAAGATGACCCCAATTTTTATACATAATTAATTAAGTTAATCTATGTTGAAATATGCCAACTGTCAAAAAATTTTTATAGATGAGAAGGCTGAAGGATTGTCTTCCAAAACTGAACTATCCAATTGCGATCTCTAAGAGTATGTAAATCTGTTTCAACTTGTACTCAAAAAAAATATCACATCTAAGGCATTCTTCGTAAACCACTCTGCCAAGTTGTGGGGGTATAATACCCATTCCATCTTTTTTATGTGTATGATATTCGTCAAACTTTAGATTTTTTTTTTTTTTTTTAAATTTTTGAAATTTGTCAAACTTTAGATGTGAGAGAGTAAAGAAGATTTTTTAATTTTTAATTTTTATTATTTATAAAGGTAAATTTTGTATATAAAATGACAAGTTTATCCTTTATATTAAATAAAGTAATGAATATTTATTTATTCATTTTACATGTTATTATAAGTAAAAGGACTAATGTGGAGAAATAATTTTTGTTTGAGTATGAAAAAATTCCAAAAAAAAAAAAAAAAAAAAAAATTAAAATGGTCAAAAAGAAAATAGTTTGGGGACTAAAATGACCAAATATCTTTATTTATTCATTTTACTTGTTATTACAGGTAAATGGACTAATATGACCAAATAATTTTTGTTCGAGTATAAAAAAGTAAAAAACTAAAAACAAAAGAAAAAGGACTAAAATGGCCAATTATCCAAAAGCATTATGTGTAAATTAACTAATCTATTAAAATTAATGTGATTATGATTTATTATTAACTCTATTAATTATTTAAGAATTATCATAAAAAAATATTAATAAAAAAATTAGTTTTCTATTTTTTCCCTAATAAAATAAAACTAAGCATTGTTTAATGTGAAAAAACTAATAATATATTTTATTTACAAACATAAAGAATAATATTTTATAAGTATTTAGTATTTTAGTTAAGAATGCATAGCTCAGTTGGTAGCAGTCTCATTACGAGAGATTATGAATTCGAGATACATCAAAGGCAAAACTAACTCAAAATTTCAAAAAAAATATTTAATTTATGATAATTCTTGAATTGTTAATGATGTTAATGGTGTTAATTTTGATAAGGAAATTGACAATTTTCATCCCTTATCTTTGTATGTGGTGTATGACAGATTCTTCAATTATTATTATTTTTAAAATTTTTAATCCCTTAATTTATTATTTTTGTAAAATAAGTCCTTTCATTTTGTTGACAAGAAGTGATTGCTTTGGTGGTAGTAGCTTCAACAATGACTACGAAAAGTTAAAAATTCAAGTCATGTAGGAGGTGAAAAAACTTTATAATTTTTTTTAAAAAGGTCTTTCCATTAGTTTAGTTAACAATCAATGTTGGTCAAACAATTTTATTTATATATATATATATTAGGTCCCTCAAATATATATATTTTTTTAAAAAATAAATTCCTAAGGTTATTAATTTTGGTAAAATAGTTTCTTCTGTTAGTTAAGGTAGCGATCAACATCAATCAAAAAGAAAATAACACATATATATAAAACAAAACAGGGGTAAAATTGAAATCTAATGTAACTCATACTCTAATTAATCAATTAATTTTTGTGGCACCAACTCCGCCTCTTTTCCCACATGAGTGTGTACCAAGTCCTAAAACCTCTGGTTTCTTCTCCCTCTTTCCCTCAAAGCTGCAGCAGAAACTTCCTTGCTTGATTTCTCCGGCCAAGTGAGAACTCAAGCTTCGGTTAGAGTTTTTCTTGCCAAAGAACCATTTTTCTTCTTTATCTTTTGTTTTTACCTTTTTGTTCATCATTTTCTCTATTTTCTTAATATTTTTGTCATTTTTTCAAATTTTATATTCAAAGATTTTCTCGAATTTTTGTAGATCAAGTCTAGTTTATTCTTTAAGAAAATTATACTTTTTCAATAGGTTCACATGTAGGCCCTGCTTGATTTTATACTTTTTCTCATACACTTTTTGCTATTTCTTATACGTCCAAGATCTTTGGTTAATTGATGAAAGAAGAAGACAAAATCAAGCCCTCTTCGCTGATAAAGACTGTTAAAGGTGACTAGAATACTGTAGATTCAGATGAGATGATTGTGTTGTTTGTTTTAGTTGTATTTTTAGTTTTATTTGACTCACCTAAATTTTTTAGGTTGAATATTTTGTTTCCACCTAATTTTATTAGGTTGGTGTTTTCCTTGTTACACATGAATGGTATTATTCATTCATTTGTGTGATATTTTCTTTTTATTAATGAAATTTTAAGAAATTATAAAAAAAAAAAAAAAAAAAAACTCTGCCTCTTTTCCCTGTGAATTGTCGCTTTATGTGGCAATCGTGTAATCATGTCGGGTTGAGTTAAGGTAATTATACTTAAACTGTCAACCCAAACCCGACACAAACCAGCTATGACACGAAAAAGTTGAACCCAAAAACGACACAAAAATTAATTGTGTCAACCCGCCAATCCACGTATATAATTCAAAACTCATTAACCCGCCAAACACGATTACACGATATCAACCCACCAACCCGATTATGACATGTATATGATTCGAAACCCATTAACCCACCAACACGATTACACTATATCAACTCGCTAACTATTTACCTTTTTTAACTTATAAAAATACCAATATTATGTAATTTATTTATATAAAAAATATTAAAATATTAAAATAATAAAAATTATGAAATAATTTAATAATAACTTAAAATATATAATTAAAAAATAATAATAATAATTAAAATAAAAATTTAATTATTATTTAAATGGGTTGGCGGGTCAGAAACGGGTTAAGAAGATTCAACCCGTTTACAACCCGAACACGATTAAATTTAAACGAGTTGACCCGCTCTGACACGAACTCGCTAACCCTCAACCCGAATCCACTATTTTCGTATCGTGTTTGTGTCGACTTATCGTGTCGGGTTTAATATTGCCACCCCTACACTCTACCCATATTGACTTGTCTCCCTTCCTTCTGCATTGCCCCTCTACCAATTCTACCCCTTATACCTCCCCGTAACATAAACCTCCACCAATATCCCTCTTATGCTATCCCTTGCTTTAGCTCTGTCATTCGTATTAATCCCAACAAATTTTCTTCTTCCCATGTTAAATATGAAACATAGATGTGATTATAAGAAATTAATAAGTTTATGTAAGTTCATTGCTTATTTGACTTGTAGGGATTAGATACACTAGTGTAAAAGTAAAAAGTAAAAGGGGAAAGACAGTACAAAGAAAAAAACTATGAATTGAACATACATATACAAAAGCAAATCAAGTAATTACAAAATCTTTTTCTCTTTTCCAAACCAGAGAAGTAACTCTCCCTCTGATTAAACCATATTTATTTTGCAATTTTATATGTGTTTCATTATATGCTTTTGATGTGAAGTCTAACTTGGGCCAAGGGTAAATTAGTCTTTTTGCTATCTTCCCTGTTTGCAGCAGAGCAAAGTCTTCTATCCTGCAAAAGCAAAGCCAAGACGGGGTTGATCCCCGGGAGGCTTCTTCCGATGCTTAAGTCAAAATAAGTTCAAAGCTCAAATAAAACAGTAATGCCCAATAAAAAGAGTTAAAGTCTACATACCTAGTTTAAGGATCCTTTGTTCTATTTATAGAGTAAAGAAGAAGTAGTGATATTATGAATCCTAATTCTTA
>JAXGGT010000131.1:3331466-3352282 GCA_035583425.1 Marsdenia floribunda | reverse complement strand
GATTGTTTCATTTTCACTTTTCATTTTTTTTTACCCCCCCCCCCCCCCCTTCCCCCCACCCCCCCCCCCCCCCTTTTTTTTTTTTATTTTTTATATATGTATTTTTTTTTTTTCTCTCTTCCTTTTAGTTGCTTAGGTTTTTTTCTCCCTCCAAAGATTGGAATATGGCAGCTCAGAAAAGCTAAAATTTGTTTGCCACAGGGGGTGTTTTAGGATATATTCGTTCTATTTGGCAAGTATTTCACCTCTGGTAATCTGACTAATTTGTAAACCTTTGTCTCTCTTTTTAGGATTTTCAGGTGTAAACGTGTTCTATTGAGTGCGGTCGTATATTCTTCTCATTTTTTTCCATTTTTTTTTTTGTGGAGTGTGGTGGGGGCGGGGGGAGGTTTAACCTTTCATATTGTCTAAATATCTTTTTATTTTATTGGTTTTTTTTTTTTTTTTAGACCATTCAATATTTAAAGTCATTCATTGGTGTGTCGAACTTGTAAACGTTGCTTACCTTGCTTTTTTTTTTTTTAATAATAAGATTTTCATTAAAATGAGAAAGCTCCCAACATCATCCTATGTTGGGTCTTTTCATGGGCAATGGTCTGCTAGTGGGAGTCTATTCAAAATTCTTTTAAATTTTAACTTTCCATTTGGCTTACTTCTAAGAATTTAGTTTTAATTTGGTTTTTCCATTTTCTAGAAAATAATAATTAAAAAAAAAAAAACGATAGCATATATATATATATATATATATGTATTTCTATATATAATATAAAAAACTAAAATATAAAGACAATGAAAACAAGTATTTTTTTTCCTCTGAAAAGTTTAGATAGTTTAATTTTTTTAAAATAATATAATTTAATTTTAAAAAACTCGAAATGTTTTGTGGGAGATTTTCTGATCAATCTTGCATGAAATGAACGTAGGGGATTCTGTTTTCTTTGGAAGGAACTTCATTGAATCATGAATTTTTACAATAATTTTTATATCAATCATGGAATACTTTAAATAGTTATTTAAATACTTTATATATATATATACAAATATATATATATATATATAAATATGTATAACACATTTTTTTTTCTAAATTTTTTTAGAAGAATATATATATATATATATATATATAAGTACACATATCAAATAATGAATCCATCAATAAAATAAAACTTTCACATTTTATAATTGATAGGGGAAAAAATAATTGTTTTTCTATCATTATGAAATTTACTCTTATTTTGTTAGAAGAAAAGATATTTATATATATATATATATATATATATTATTTTTTGAAATTTGAGACATCTTCGTCTCTGTTGTATCTCGAAATCATGACTTTTTGAATCATAAGTAAGTTACTATTAACTGAATTATGAACAAGATATATAATAACTAATTTTAATAATAATCATTTTGTTATAAAATCTCACTGAGTTTAAAACGCGTTGTTGTTGAAAGGGAAAAGTAACTAATATTTGTAAATTTTTAAAAGTATGATTTGGTCAAATTCCATGTATATATTATCTGTCTAAAATACATAATTAATTCTAGTTAGTTAGTTATTAAGGCAAGATTGATCTGTCTGGCTTTACACTAAAATTCTTCTGCATCCACTCGCGACCAGTCCCCGTAGCCCAAAAGTCATTCCAACAAGAGGCTGCGACTATTTTTTTCTTTGTTTACCTGCTTTTGGTTTCAATTTCACCCAAAAAATTTGTATTGTAGGCAACTCGAGGTTTTTACCCAACCTTAATTAGGCCCTTTAATTAATTAATAATGTCATACAACCACAAGAATAACGTGTTATGATTTGTCACTAACTAGGCACGTAAATTCAGGCTGCGACTATGAATCTGACGTAACTCAAGATTAGTTAATTGAGAAATTTTCAATTTTAGTCCTGTAACTATTTACGTTTCCCGTACTTGGTCCTAAATCTTTAAAAATACCTAACTAGATCATATAACTATTTTCAAATTCTGAAGTAGGTCCTTCCGGCCAAAATTCTCCCATTTTCCGGCATTCCCAATCACATGAGGTACACATGCCCTCTTTTTTGAGGGTATTTTCGGTAATCTCTTTCATCCCTCAAAAACAAAATAAAAAAATTATATACTAACTCCCCATTACAGTGAAGTGAAGAAGAGGAAGAAGAAGAAATTTCGGTTGTGGGGAGTTAGTTTATAAATTTTTTTTTTTAGAGGGATAGAAGAGATTACCGAAAATACCCTAAAAAAAGAGGGCATGTGTACCTCTTGTGATTGGAAGTGCCGGAAAAGGAGAGGATTTTGGGCGGAAGGACCTACTTCAGAATTTGAAAATAGTTATAGGATCTAATTAAGTATTTTTAAAGATTTTAAAGATTTAGGACCAAGTTTGGGAAACGTAAATAGTTATAGGTCGAAAATTTTCCTTAATTAATTACTTGAGATCATTTTTGCTATATAAAAACAGATATTTCGAGTTGACAATGAACTTTTAGACTCATACTTATATTTCACGACATATTTATGTAAATTTAAGATTTGGGACGATGTATCACAAACGACATTAAAGTACACTTAAAACAAGTGCATTATAGAGATAATGATGCATACATAAACAGATTATGATTAAATTTTTAACTTGAAACACTTATTTTAAAGGATCAAAATAAACAACTATATATAAAACAGATTAAATATATATATATATATATATATATATTTCCAACATTTTTATTTTATAAAATTTTTAGCTAGGTTGATGTGAGAGGAAAGAATGGAACTGTGGTTTGTTTTGTTGGGTACCTAAAATTACCTTAGCATTTGCCAAATGGAAGTAATTGCATTATGTTTTCATACCCTTGTTCTTGTAGATGGAATCGTACGCCGACTTGTTTGGTTTTTCCCTCGACTCTTTCTTGAACAAGTTTCTTCCCCCCGCCCTCCTAATTATTAATTTTACATTTTTTTCTTATCTCTTTGAACTATTTTCTTGGCTAAAGTCCAAATAAATTTTCTCCCAATTTTTTTTTTTATTTAACTTAAAAATTTTAACTTTTTAACCAAAAAAAAAAAAAAATCTAATATATTAATAAAGGAAATTATACAATTTAAATGAGATAAAGTTATATTAATTAAGATTTTTAATATTACATTATAGAAAATTAATTTTTTTTTTTCAAAAAAAAAAATCTATTTTAGATTACTATCAAAATTGAAATAGACATTAAAAAAAATAAAAAACATATATATATATATATATATATATATACAAACAAATTTTAAGGCAACATTTTCTCCGAGCATGACATGTCTGCCTTTGGTTGGTCCGTCATCACGAAGAAATATATTCTTCTTCTTCTTCTTCTACTTTACTATTATAGCCCGACAAAGTGAAAGGTCGGTAAACATATTACCAAATTTAGAGAAAGGAGTGTTCATTTTGGGGCCATAAGGTTGGCCTACTCTTCCAAAAGCTATATGTTTGAAAAGAGGTAATATCAGAACCAAGCCTAAGTCTCTGCGTTTTGTAAGACGAAAGTTTGAATTTTGGAGTTTGCAATTGCCCAGGGTTCAACTCTATTTGCGCCATGAGGAACATGGTAGACGAGTAGAATTTGAATAGAAGTATCTTAGTCATACCTATCAACTATAGATTTTGAGAGAGTTGGAGCACATTCTATGATTATTTTGTGATACTCTGTCAACATCATAAGAACATAAATATGTGATATGAACTATAAGTATAAACTTAGATATTTATTATCAATTCTTGATATCCTTCTTATATAGTAAAGACGATATTATAGTTAATCGGAGGTGTCCTTAGACCTAGGTCTATCAATGGTTCCAAAATACCATAGTCTGATTTGAACCCAACCTTAAAAATATTGAGTCCAAATCTAACTTTTTTTAATACTTGGACCCAGATCCTACCTATATTCAAAAAGTAAATATTAATTGGATTCAAGTTGGAATTATAAATACTGTACCTGATACAATAATTTTTAAAATTAAATATATATATATAATTTAGTATAATATATTAATTGTAGTGTTAAGATATTGAGAGAATTTTTCCTTTTTTTTTAATTAATAACAGCATATTAATATTTTATATATTTTATATTATTTATTTTTTCAATTTCTTGAAAAAGAATATTTATTATATTTCTATTTTTTATTCTTTTTTACAACTTTAATATTTTTTAATGTACTTATATTTTAATTTGGAAAATTCGCTCATTTAGTCTCTGAAGTATTGCGTTTTTACCTGTTAGGTCTCTATTTTTTTTTCTAGATCCTTATAGTTTTTACAAGCAACCAGTTTGGTCTTTTCAACTAATAATCCAGCTCCTAAACATTGCTTTCAAAGTATCTCCACTATTAGTCTTCTTGAAATTATTGTGTAAGTGTCTTACACAATACCTATGTTCAGATCTAGGCAACAATTATGGCCTGAATTATTGGTCGGAAGAACCTAATTGGTGGTTTGTAAAAACTATGAGAACTTAATAGACAAAAAAATAGATAAGGATCTAATTGACAAAAATCACAACTTCAGGGACTAAATGGGCAAATTTTCCTTTTAATTTACAATTTAATTTGTATGAATTATCTAGTTAAATTGTATTTTAAATGTTATAAGTCATTTAAATATAAATATTAAATTTAAAATAATTAAATTATTTTTTTTAAAAAAAAAAATTAAAGTTTTCAGTAGAGTATATCTGCTTTGGACCTGAAACCCTATAAGGTTAGATATGAGTATAAAATTTTTGGACTCATCGAGTATTAGATATGGTACGAGTCTAAAAATATTTTCTCGAATCTAAGTATGTAACTAATAGTTTACAGACTCGATTAAATTTGTTGGGTATCAAATAAGATACGAATCCAAAAATATTTTTTCGAATCAAAATATGAAATTAGTATTTTTAGATATGATTGGACCTATTGACAAGCCCAATTAAGACGCGGCCAGGTTTGCGGATTAAAAATAAAAAGGAAATTTAATATTTATCCTATTATTAAAAACGAGAAAAAAAAAAAAAAAAAAAAAAAAAAAACTGAAAGATCAGTTCAGGGAAACGGGGGGCGATGAGAGGGAAGAGACGGTGCAGATCCACCAAAAATGAAGGAGAAGAAGAATTAAGAATGGCAAAATGCGTTCGTCACACGTACGTTGTATATATATTTGTTTACCTTCTAACCTAAACAAAGCCGTCTTCATACTTCCTATTATATAAAAAGGTGTCATTTACAACAGATAACTACATACATATATATATATATATATATATATTAAATTAATATATATAGAGAGAGAGATATGGAGATTTTGGATTAAAAGAAAATGTTTAAACTTTTATTTTTCTTCTGGTGAATGATAACTACGTATACTTACCACCGGCCATAATTGCAGATAAGTTGTTTGTTGATTTGTCACAACCGACTCCGAGTGAATGAATAAACATTACCAGTTTCGGTAAATAACCTGAAATGGATTTCGTGCAAAAATATTTCTGCCAATTTGTATGGTTAAAAGAAGTTGGTATGAAATCAATTTTCATATATATATATATATATAGGTATATCACCCTCTACCATCCACAACATTAATTTATATTTTATTTTTTCACTTTTTTTACTGGTCAACTGATAGAGATTGTAATATTTATTATATTAATTAATAATTTACAATTTATATTTTATTAATATTTTTATTTAATTATTACTTAATAAATATTTTTATACTTTTTTGGAAAAAATATTAAAATTGTCAAGAAAGTATTGCTCAATTGGTAGAAACATCACTTATTGATTCGAAAGGTCATAAGTTTGACACACGACAGAGGTAAAATGCCTTCAATTTAAAAAAAAAAAAAAAAAAAAAAAGAAATGAAGAAAAAGAAAGGGAGTATATGATATAAGTGGTCACACACGGTCTCCACTCGCATTTTGTCAACCCTTTTAATGCCATTTTTCTACATTTCATCCGTGTTTCAGGTGATTTAATATTAAGGAGTATTATTTTATATGACAAAATTATAAAATTTTATAGGAAGAATTTAAAAAGTTTTAATTTGATAAATTTAGATTGTTTAATAATTTACTATTTTTAATAACATAATATAAGTAAAAAAATTTAATAATCGAAATTAAATAAAAGATTAATTAATTTATTTTAAAAAAATAAAATAAAATTTAGAATCAATTCAAATAATATATATCTCTTCCATTTTATTTTTCTTTGGTCAAGAAATTGGGGATTATTATCTAAGAGATTTTTCGAAAATAATTTTTTTTTTTGGGACTGCAACGGCTCTTGACTACTGACCGAAAGATTGTGAATGTGTGTGTATATATATCTAACTTTATTAGCCGTTGGCAGCCATTATTATTTTCTTCTCCAATTAAGAACCTTTCCTCTATATATTGCACTCATCAGAAGCAAGCAACCAGAAAATACTATAAATAGCTGGAGAGGCTAACTAATAATTTCCTAGAGCCTTCCGCATATATATATATATATACTCTTGAAGGAAGAAAGAGATTATGGATTGCATGATTATGCCGGCAGTTTCGTTGTTAAGAAGGCGGTACTACTCATCGGGTTCTCGGCGGCTAGGTTACCGACCACTTATAAGGGAAGAGTCGGATGATGATGATCAACAGGTGACGGTGGTGGTAGGGAAAGAGAGAAGGGAGTTCGTAGTTGAGGCTTTTGTGTTGGAAGAAAGTCCGTTTCGGGTTCTGATCGATATCGTGAAGAAACAAAAACTGGGAAAGAGAGTTATATTCGTGGACGTTGATGCAATTTTGTTCGAGCACATGTTATGGCTGATGCACAATGATTGTTCTTCCTTTTTTCAGCTCAATCTTATGGAGATTATTGATTTCTATGCTCAAGAAAATTAGGGTTAGTCTTTTAATTTGTTTGTTATTATTATTATATATAACTTTAATTATAAGTAGTTAAACCCCAAATCCCTTCTTCTAATTTGGATTTCATCATATATATATATTAACACACGATCGATACAATAACGAGATTTTATTTAAAATAAAAAATAAAAAAAATAAATTCCTTATTATTTAGACTAGCTAATTATACATTGTCTTGTTACTACATTATGGTATGATCTTATTACATTACTTGAATTTGTCATGAGAGTAATTTGTGACTTTATCTTTGAGAGTGGAAAAGGTCATATTTAGCCTTATTTCGTGACACTTGGCATCTATGTATGTATGCAAATGCAAGTTGTTTATTAGGTTGGAGACGCGGCATGCAAGTTGTATAAACATGTTGTTGACACTTGACTCACCGATATATATATATATATGTATATCAACTTCACTTGTACTTTTCTTCCATACCTAACTAACCCTACTAAAAGCTATACGTACATATGCCAACCAATTTTCCTTCTTCCACAAGTAAATTTAAGGTTTGGTTTCACAAATGCATCAATAGTCTAGTTTTAATTATATATTTGTGATATCTTATATCACATTCTAAATTTACATTGATATATCATGAAATATATAAGCATAAACTTAGATAGTCATTGTCAACTCAATCGAGATATCCCATTTAGTAAAACGAAAAGATGATACTAAGTAATTGACCGTGGATGCTATTAGACTCATAGTCACGGCACAGACTTGTGTGCTAGAACCGTGACAGTTGGTATCAGAGCAGATAATCAGACCGAATTATAAAAGCTAAGTACTACATTATATGTGCGGTGAAAGTCACATTTTGAATCCTAAATGTCCACTTATTGATCTTGAGCTTAAATGAACCCTGAGTCGTGGCAATATTTTTACAAGAATTATGTTATTAATATTTTCAAGTAGGTCTATTTTCGTGTCATTTGTCAGATAAATACGCATTATTTATTATAAAAAGTTATAAATTAAAATTACGTTCAAGGATGAAATCTTATATTTAACGCATATTTACACTTAATATCAAAGTTTGAAAAATATTAAATTTTGTTTGACATCTTTTTAACTGAAAATATATATATATAAAAAAATTTTAAAATATAAATCTTTTGTATTTTAAATTGTTATCCAAATAAATCTTAGATGATAGAAAAGTGATTATAACAACATTAGTTATGACCATAAAAAAAATTACAAATACAAGTCAACAAAAAGTTTTTACTATTTTTTAGTTTAATTTCTAGATATTTGATAGTCACTTTAGACACTATACAATTAGAAATTGATTCGCGTAGAACGCATTTTGGAAAAGCTCTCCCCCTAACACCATGCTTGTATTGGGCCTGCACTTATTACATCCTTTTCTCCAGACATGTCGTATGACGGTATGAGGACGGGGAAAACCAAGGTTCGTATAAGCGGCCCAAAGGATCAGAGCAGAATTCTGGGCCAATAATATATGGTAGATTAGTTTGTATCTATTCGATATTATTATTATTATTATTATAATCATGATAAAATTGACATTTACCATTTAATATATAGTGAATGATAAAATAGTGACTGAACAAGGTGGTCGTGATTACTACATGGATCTCAATGTAATAACATCAACGAAGGAAAAAAAATACTTCAATAGAGAAAAAACGACAAATTTAAGGATGATGATCTGAGGAACCTTGGTTCGGTCAACGGTCTGACCTCAAAAAGGCAGTCACACACATATATACACATACATAAAACACCATCACCTAATGTGAAAAAAGAATATATTTATATATATATATGTATGTGTGTGTGTGTGGTCTAAATTGAGCAGACTCTCAATTTTTCATAAAACACCATCACCTAATGTTAAAAGGACTATATATATCTATATGTGTGTGGTCTAAATTTTTAACAAAAAAAAAAAAGTGTGTGGTCTAAATTGAACAGACTCTCAATTTCATGTTTTGTACTTTGACACAGACAAACATTTAGGCTGAAGTTGAAGAGGGGGGGGGGGGGGACAACCTACGTACAATAATTCATTAATTATTTCAAGATGTTTTTTTTCAAGAACACTGATATCAGTCAAGCTTTTCTTAATAAGAAAAAGGAGCTAATTGAGAGGGAAGAAATTTTTTCTACTACATTAATTTGTTTCTTTCTTTTGAAAGCTTCCTGCAGCATCTGGTTCCATATATGATTTATTCATTAAAATTAACTAACATGCATATTTCAGATGACAGAGAATATTGAGAATCCAAAATATGGTCGGAAAGGATTGGCCTGACAATAATGCTATATATATATATGTATATGAATCTTCTGATATGTGTGTTGTATATGGGTTTCTAGGGTTTTTATGTGTAAAAGTCGCTGTGGGTGATAGGAGGAAACGCGCGATCGCGAGAGAGAGAGAAACGGAGAGATATTAATCCAGGCATTAATTGCTTGCTCATATATATAGAGCTACTGCAGTAAATTCTTTCTCTTCCCATGTTTTTAAAAAAAAAAAAAAAAAAAAGCTGCAGTATGTATAAGTTTTTGGGTAGACATCAGAAATGGCAGCTAGAATTCCGGTAAAGCACTGCTGCAGCTGCAGGAGTCTCTCTCTCTCTTTCTTTCGATCAAATCACTTTTTGTTCTTATGTCTTCCTAACCACAAAACCATTGGTCTACTATCACTGTTTACTAAAACGTACTTTGAAGTAAGTAGGCATCCATGACTTTTTTTTTTTTTTTTGGTAAGTAGTAGGCATCCATGACTGAGTATAAATATATCAAGACAAGACAGCATCAATCAACATATATAACCCTAACTAGCTAGTTAACATATAAGGCTTAGGTTTTTCCCGAGGATTATATATATATATATATGAGTCAGTCAAACACAGCCATGGAGACATACCAATAGCATATTCCTTTCCATCTAAAATGAGTTAAGTGCAGTATGGAACTAAGAATTTCCATTTAACACCTGTAGCACCTTAGAATTGAATTTCAAGTGGAGAATAAAGCACTTGATATCACATATATCTATGATCTCTCTACCTAGATAGCTAGGCCCATATATATATATATATATATTAATAAATAAGTTTTCTTGATCAAGAAAAATGGAGGAATATCAACAACACACACTACCTTTTACCCTATAGAAGGAAGAACCCTGTCCAAAATGCATCTGCCATCAAGTATACGAATGTACAGCTGGAAACTAAGAGGGATTATATAGAAGAAAAGATAAAAGAAATATCTTAACAAGGAAACAAAGGTGAACAAGTATGTAGATAAATTGCTTTTCTTTTTAGGATTTAGAAGCTTAGAAGGAAATTAAACCCGGTTGATGAATGGACGGAGGACACGAAATGTTCAAGCTAGCTATCTCATCAAGTTGGATCATTGACCAAGAATATAAATATATATTTATATATAGGAGATCGAGTTAGTTCTCAAAAGATGGACTCTTTTTGAGTAACAACGTTATTTCATGAAAGAAAAACAAAGAAGACAGTCTGTAAAATTTATCAGTAGAGAAATGGCTGGATTGTTATGGACAAGTTGGTGCTGCTATGGTCTCAGCACAGAAATTCCTTTCTTTAAATATTTCTTTTTCAAAAAAAAAAAACAAAACGTTTTAATTTACTGCGTCGTGTCTGAGAGAGAGAGAGAATCATGTTTTTCAGCAGAAGTCCAGTGTAGGGATCAATTTCCCAGAACAAAATCAGCTCAAACATTAATGTTGCTACTGTAAGAAAAACCATACAAGAAAAGATTACCACCTTGCTTACCTTAGTTCTTCTATTATATTTATTGAGTGAAACAGCAGCATGTACATATATATAAAGACAGGTTTTTCCAATCCCATATATATAGATTTATTTAATATATATATATAATTTCTTTGTTGCTCTAATTTATATTGAATTAATTAAACAGTAGAAAAACTGGTAGGAAATTATTAAAACAACTCATAGTTAATACTAGTTCAATGTGTTCTGCACTGGGATCTTAGGAAAAACAGCCTTATTATAAACAAATGAAAACAATTACTCATCAAGTAGTTCTAGGATAATGAATTAGCAGTTGATTAACAAAGGAAAATCCACATCTCAAACCATTTCTTAAATAAAGAGGAGGGTTTTCAAGAGAAGGGGAAAAAAAAAGTAAAAAAAGAGAGTAGTGAAAAAGGACTATTTTCAGAGCTAAGGTTACAAAACCCGAAAAAGAAAAGAAAGAAAAAACCCCATAAAATAAAAATCAAGAGAAGAAAAAAAGAAGAAGAAGAATGAATGATCATATGATGATCATCAATCAGTACACAGAATTCCTCACCTCTAGCTACTGCGATTCCTATTTCCCCACCAAGCCGATCGACCGACTTCTTCTTCACAGGCATTTTTAATTTGATAATCAAAGATTCTTCCGAGTGGTACATATGATAGAGTTAGAACGGTGGGCGAGCAGAAGACGGGCTGCCAGACCACCCTTCAACAGGTAGCTGACAATTAGGCATATTGAGAGGCAAATTGAAGAAGGGAAGGCCAGAGGATGGGTCTGGGAAAGGGGGACCCGCAACAGCACCGCCGGAAGCTTGTGAAACCGGTGGCTGAATCTGGAGTTGTTCCTCTTCCTCCAGCGGTAATCTCTCGTAAGCAACATTGGTGAAGGAAGCAGCAATCACAATAACCGGTCCGGCTGCGGTCAACTCTCCCACCACACTCCCACCCACAACCTGACCTTGTCCACCAGCCAAGAATATGGTCAAACTCGTGGCTCCAGGAGGTGCAGGAGGTGGCAGAAATGAACCGGAAAGCGATAGTATCTCAAACCTACCATGCAGTGTGACAACGGCTCCAGCTGCCGTGGGTTGCCTTAGACTTATGTTAGTCACGGTGCCGCTGCCACTGAGTACGCAGATCCCGCGTTGTCGGCGACGAGCATAATTAGCGAGACAATCAAACACATCTGAGCCGTTGGATACTTCCAAGATATGTGCTCTGAGAGTATTTGCACTCTCCCTGGTGATAATTACTGGCGGTTTAGGCTTGTTCTTGGATCCGGGAGGTCTACCCCTAGGCCTCCGCCCTACGATATCACCGGGACCTGAGTTGTTACCAGCAAATTCAGCGTTTTGGTTAAGCCCGTCATCTTGGTGGTCACCTGAAAACTGATTCCTAATACCATCTTCTTCTTCACTTTCGGGATGTCTCTGAAGATGCAAGTCCGGGAGGTGATGAAGCTGTTGAATGTAACGAGAAGCAGTGCCTAAATCTAAACCAGCCATGCCCACAACATGAAAAGTATAAAACAAAAAAAAAAACAAAAAAAAAAAAAAGCACAAAACACGAACAACAGAAAACAAGGGAAATTGTAAAAAAATATGAAAGGCGAAAAATTAAATACTGTTTTTCATTTCCTGTGTTTGTATGTGTATATATTTTATCAAGAAGAAGTTGCGGGAGGAGGAAAAGAAAAATATTAGAAAACAAAGAGAAAAAGGCAAAAAAAAGAATAGAAAAAGAGCTCCGGAACTCGAACCCTAGATTTGAATAGAGATTAGAAAACAACTACCGAAGATTTTGAGTGCAGAGAAAGGGAAGGGAGAGGAAAGAAAGAGAGAGAGAGAGAGAGAGGGAGAGGGAGAGCGAAAGGAAGGAAGTGAATGGGGGTGGGGATGGTACAAAGTCTCTGAAACGCAGTCATTTCTCTCCCCCTAAAAGCTTAAATATAGGCATATTTACAGAAAAAAAAAAAAAAAAAAAAAAAATTATTATAGCAGAATAAATAATTATTTTTTGCAACCTTTGCCATTGTGGTTTTTTTTTTTTTGGGTTTTTCGCATAGATTGGATGGGTATGTTGAGCGCGTGGGTAAATGGTTTGTTTGACAACGTTAGTGTTTAAGAAAATTAATGGAATCCTTGTGGTAACAGCTTGTAAAGCCAACTTTGATAAAAGCTATAGTTGCATTATCATTAAAAATAAATTAAATGTTTATTTTATATTTACCACAATTATTCTTTTCTCGATTCGCAGTTTTTTTTTTCCCTTAAAAACAATAATAATTAAAAAAAGAGACATAGTTTTTTAATATTTTAATTTATTTTTTTCATATTTTTGTCAACAAATCTTTTACATAATTCAAGCATTATAACTTTTCATAAATTTCACGAAGTCGCAACTTTTCTTAAAATTTTCTAAATAGGTAATGTTTTATAAACATGTATGTAATTTATTTTTGAATTGTTTCTCGAATAATATCTTTTCATTAATTAGAATTTTACGATTACAACTTTTTTTTTTTATTTTTTATTTTATTAGTGTTTGTGTTTGTTAATATAAACAAATATATAATGATTAAAGTTGTTTGAAAACTATTTATTATTGATATTATTATTATTATTATTTTGATGTAGATTAATTAACTATTGAGAGACCAAAATAAATGGATTTGGAAATTGATAGTTTTGTAAATCTAAGTTACTGAAATACAAGCTTCTTTTCAATTTCTTTATAATATAATTAATTAATTAAATATATACCTTTCAGCCACTTTTTTCTCTGAAAAACAATAAAGTACCTTTTTTTTTTTCCCATTAGGATAAATTCAAGTACTGAATTACATACGTGCATACGAAAAAGGGAATAAAATATTAATTTTTGGGGAAATATATATATATATATATATACAAAGTAATCTATATATAATATATAAAGTAAAATATATAAAAAATATTTATATATATATATATATATATTAATTTGGAATGCTGAAAAGAAATAGTAATTATTTAGACGCAGAGCTCTCTATCCAGCATTCTGCAAAATATATATATATATAGATTGGATAAAATATGTCAACGGTGCTATTGAAATAATAAATAATTGAGGAAACATCTTTTTTGAGGAGCTGATTGGTTAGTTTGTTACATTAAATTAACAACTAAACAATTATTTAAATTTTGTGGCTGCAGTTATATAATATAAATATATATATATATATATATATATATATAACATATATATAAATAAATGGTTCAAATTAGAATAAGAAAAGTAAACCAACCAGCGTTACATTAAGTAATCTGTCTTTTTTTTTCTTTTTTTTTTTTTTAATATTTATTGTTTCGTTTGACAACATCATTATTACTTTAAGGACTTAGAATCTAACTATTGTCGAAATCTCCATTGAAAAAAAATATAAGAATAAATTAAGGAGACAAAAGGGTTTTTTGGGGTCTTACTATAATTAAGAAGACCTAAATATATATTGCACAACATTTTATGGTTTTTCAATTCATTCTCCATATATATTATATATAAATTACTCTTCTATGGTGGATCTTTCCAAATCTTTTTCTTTTTCATAGCAATATATGTATGTCCAAAATTAAATCTTTATATATATTTCTATTTGGATAGATATTAAAATAAATATATAGTTTGTATCTAAAATATTATAAAATCACGTAGTCCACAGACTAACCACATTTACAATGAGGATAATTAACAAGATAATTCATGGCTGCTTTATATAAATACTAAGTAATATATAAATAAACCCATAGGAACTCTCCTTTTCATATCCAATATCATCATTTTGACTTGTATCTCTCTTTCTCTCTCTAAATTAAATAAGAATACATGAAACTTATTTTGTTGAACAAGTTTAAGAAAAGATATAAGTTAACTCAATTTCGAATTAGTTAAAATTAAACTGAAAATGACTATTGAATATCAGAAGTCTAAAACTAAAAAAATAAAATAAAATAAAATGTTTATATTAATACAATAAAGGTTTGTATTAGAAAAATAATATAAGGATAAACAAAGATAGATATACGACTTAATAATAAGTAAGTAATCCCATTTATGAAAATAAACATAACAGGTGCAAGTCGTGTTTAAGGCAAATTTCTTGAAATTAAGTAAAAAAAGGGGGAAAAAAAAAAAAACAAAACTCTTATAAAACAATCATACAAAGATGATACGATTTAGTAATAAGCAACCTTACCTATAAACTTAAATATCATAGGAGTAAATCGTGTTTAAGACAAAACCCATGAAACTAATATATATATATATATATATATATATATTTACCTATAAAAAAACGTATAAAAGTAATAAAAATGTGAACATTCAATTGTGATAAGAATAATTTAATTTTGTGTTTGGTTAAGTAAGTAATACCCGGATTAATGCTTATGTTTGTTAGGTAGAATTGGATGAAATTTTTGTTATTATTAGGGTTAATATTTGTTTTAGGACTTGGTGGGGGCATACAATAATTAATATTAATAGTCACACACACACACATATATATATATATATATATATATTTGAACTAATCATGGTTAAGGAGAGTGAAAGTTGACCAGGTTATGTTAAGCTTAAACGTGCGGTAGAGAAGGTGGTGACAATTATAATTAAGTAAATCTCTCAACAATATATATATATATATATATATTTAAAATGAAAGAATTAGAGAGGAATGGGCAAGTGGGAGATGGTGGTGCGGCGGATGGAACCCACTCTTGTCCTCTTTCTCCCACCGTGGACGGCCCCCTTCTTCCCTCTGGTGCCAGCCCTGTTTGACTGCCTCTTATCATCAATTACTACTACCATTTCCATTTCCTTATGCCGTGCTTGCCTGTTTGTCTTCACCTTTAGATACTTAAGTACCTGGATTTCGGTTATTAATCTTTCTTCCTATACTGGCGGCCGGCTTGTATTTCTTCATCAACTCATTGCTCTTTAAAACTATATATAAGATAATATTATGTATCATGGTAAATATTATGATAATTAAAATGGCAAATTATTATTATTATTATTATTATTACTACGATCAGTATAGCGTGATCTTGACTGGTAAATGATTACTTCTCCATTGTAAAGAGCTGAAAAACCTCAATAATACTATTATATATATTGAGTTTGTCACGACCTAAAAATGACAATTATGCCTGAGTACCTCTGCTGTTGTTCGGAAGTAGACAGTATCCATCGATGATCACCTGCATATTTTTCTATTATTTCTGAGCTACAGATTGATTAGGGTTTTGTTCCCACACACACACACACACACATATAAATATATATGTAATGGGTCAGTAGAAAATGACACAAACATCAATCTCCCCCCTTCCCCCCACCCCCACCCCGGCCCTTTTCTTTTTCTTTTTTTTTTTCTTTTTTTCCCTTTCTTTGCTTTTATTGTTCATGAAAATGTTTAAGACAAATGGGGTTTCATATTATTTGTTCACATTTTGTAAAATGTGTTGATATTTTGGATCATTTTTGTAGTACTCAGGCCTCAACATTTTCCTTTTTTTTTTTTTTTTTCTTAATTTACTTGTTAATTTCGTATATCAATAATATAATATATTATTTTATTAATTTCATGAATTGGAAGTGAAATCATATCCTTTTTCTTTTTACATAAAATGATCTTAAAAATTGTCAATTCAAACAAAGACACCGTTAAGTAAAAAGTCTGATTGAGACGATAAATCTATCAAACAAAATTTCAAATGTCTTAAATGAGCTAAAAAAGAACAAAAATCTTGTGTAGAATTAAAAGGAAAAAGCTCATTTCATTCTTTTCTCTCAATCAATTTAATAAATTTAAAAATTAAATGAATTTCAATTCGTAACCATTATGAATATCTATTGGTAATGTATGGTTAATAAATCATTATAATCTTTGTTATTTGAAGAAGTGAGGGTAGTTAATATTGCAACCCTTATTCATTACATCAATAAATAATGCCATACCATCTACCACCCCAGCCCCCTACATCCAGCCACAAAAATGGGGAGGAAAATAAGACATGAGAGAAAAAAGGAATCCATACTTCATTAAAAAAAAAAAATGCATTATTTAGGTTCATGGTACTGCTCATGATTTTTCTATATCAGGGAAGTTTCTAGTACTTCTATCTATGTTGTACTATATATCTATATATATAAATAAATTAAAAATTATAAAAGAAAAATTAATTAGATTTGTTATAATCATTAGTATTGCCGGAGTCTTAATTACTCAGCTGGTTCTTACCTCTTAGACAACTAAAAGCACAAAATAATTGTACCACGAAAATTTACGAAAATTTTTCTGTCATTAGAATATATACTATAAATAAATATATATATATATATATATATATATCTACAGATGTTTGCCCACTTGCCCCTCAATTATGGCCATTTTGCTCCCATTCCTAGCCAAACCCTATCCTTTCTTTTCTTTTTTTTCTTTTTTTCTGTCTCGTTGCCAAAGTATATTGCAATCATTTTTCTCCAAAGGGATTTGTACGTAGCCGATCTTGCAAAGTGAAATTAATAAACTAACCATTTGCCACCTCCAAAGCCTTCAGAAAATTAAGACCTTTTACGCATTGTAATTCCCAGCTGGTAATACTGTCACGTCTCTCCTTTCCACCCATTTACGTAAAAGTCTATTTCTAATATATAATTTGAATATTTGAATACCTAATTTACTCTGATATCTGAAAAATTATGATTTAGACCCGCGAGTTCGTATCCCAATTATAGGTACCGATGTTGCCGAATGGTCTTTCCTGAACTGGTCTGACACAGCTGAATGGTTCTTCTCCAAAAAGTCCTTCAGTCAAGCTATCAGAGAGTCTTGCAAAAGATGGGAGAAAGAAGTTTGTCCTCAAAAAGGCTCCGATGCTTAATTAAGTCAGTAGTCTGTCCGTAAGATCAAAGTCCAATAGCAAAGGGATTTAAATGCACTTACCTCAAATGGGAGACATTAATAACTTTTATAAAAGAGTTATCCCAAAATAGTTGAGAAGTTTTTCAATGTGGGATTTGCTTATTCCTAAGATAAAATCTTCTGAGGGTAAAATAGTCAATTTAATATAAATTGGGCAAAAATATATTCTATATTTATGCATAACTACACCTGGTACTGAAAAAATTATTTTGAGTTGACATACATTTATCCTCATGTTTCATGACAGATTCAAACATATTTCAAATGTGGGATAGAATATCACATCCACCCTACCTCCAAAGAAAGAAAAGTTGCAAAAATAAAAAATAAAAAATAAAAAAGGAAAAAAGTGCCAATTAAAGGTCAAAGATGAAACTATTTTAATCTTTAAAAATATAAAATAACGATATACCTGAAAGGCATAAAGAACAAGTCTTGCCCTAAAAAAGTCTTCGAAGCCAAGCAAGTCAGAGAGACACTGCTATTACAATTGGCATACAAGAAAACAGTTATTTCTTACGTGGATTGGCTAATTAGAGTTGACCATTGACTTGCCTGATTTATCTTTTAGTAGTACTTGGACAACTAGATAAGCCACTATTGGATAACAACCTTTGTTCTTACATGCACATTTGATTTCTTAAATTGGCTTGTTTAATGTTGAAAGGGCGAAGCATTCAATGTTAACATCTTGTGGGGGAGAAGGAACCCGAGGGAGGGGGTAGATTTCTTAATTCTAATGTCCTCTATAATAAGTTTGTACATGCCTAGAAGGGAAAAAAATTAATGCAATGGTTTCAAGTTTTACCTCGAATTGATTTTTTTTTTTTTTTTTTTTTTTTTTTGTATGAATCAAGAGTATCCACTGTTTTTAACAATGACTAATCTTTTTCGTAGCGAATATTTTTTTATTGGAGATAATCAGCTGGCCACATTATATGTTCCGTTCCCATAAACGGGATTGAAACTCTCAACCTTATGATTAAGAAATGAGATGAATAACCATCACGCTATACCTTGTGGTTATCAAATTAAATCTTTTGTATTATTGTAACATTTCTTACCTCAATTCAAATGATATGTTTGGTTATTATTTTTTTACTTGTTATTTTAAAAATAAAGATTATGAGTCTTTTTATTTATTTATTTTTTCTTGATACCTTAGAAAATCAAGATAAATTTTCATTTTTTTTTCTCTTCAATTCTCTTTCCTTATTATTTTATAAACAATACCAAGAAAGAAAAAATGGGGGTATTCAGAAATGTATATAATATGAAGTATTTCTTCACATAATCTTTCAAATTTTTACTAATACTCTTAATGTTTCTTTTCTTTTTTTTTTTTTTGGTAAATAATACTCTTAATGTTTCACTAGGTCAATACAAGTGTCTTATAATAATGGAATAAAGTTTCATTTTTACAATAAATTAAATGAAGATCAGCAAAACATATATGTATATATATATATATATATATATATATAGTTATTGTACAATTAGGGGACCCAAATTCATGAAATATAGGATTTTGCTATAATCTTCACCTTTCTGCAAAATTCAGCGATCTACATAGCTAGTGGTCGCATGAGTAGAGAGAGAGTCAATTGAAGAAGAAGAAGAAGAAAGAAAGAAAGAATGAAAGAAGTGAGAGTATAGATGCAGAAACATAAATGATGGACGGTTGGATGATGCACCTGAAATGTTCGTCAAACATAGAAAAAACTAGGAAGATTTCGTAGCACAGGAATCATAAATGTCAAATCGAAGATGAACCCCACGAAACCTCGACCTAGTCATGTGTATATATATTACATATATATGTAGCTTTGAACTTTGAACTTTGAACAATCACACTTTCATCTGATATATATATATATGATCTTGTCCTATTTCTCAAATCTGATACATCTGCTTTTGTTCCCCCTTGTTTTCTTTGGTCATGCATCTCCCTTCTCTCTCTCTCTCTCTCTCTCTCTCTATCTATGTATATATCTATATATACATATATATAATGAGAGACATATGCCTATGCCAATGCCCACGACCAATTGCTGTATCACTGGTGGGAGCACTGGGTTGCTTTCAATATTTCATGTCCCACACTCTTTCAGGCAATTGACACAAAGGGTTGCACCTAACCTGATTTTCTCCTACTTACTACTATTACTTTCTATGATAGTTATGTCCCTATG
This sequence comes from Marsdenia floribunda, assembly GCA_035583425.1. Classification (NCBI taxonomy): domain Eukaryota; kingdom Viridiplantae; phylum Streptophyta; class Magnoliopsida; order Gentianales; family Apocynaceae; genus Marsdenia; species Marsdenia floribunda. Next base: position 3,332,418 of record JAXGGT010000131.1, on the reverse strand, counting down.
ATTCATTGTCCCCCCCGGTGGGGCGGTGTGGGGTTATTAGGGGAGATGACAATTGTTTTTAAAAAATTGGGAGCTAAAATCGATTAGTTGATTAATTATCTATCTAATTAATATGATTATTTAGTTTAATTTTTTACACATAATCACTGTAACTATTTTTATTACTCCATTTTATATATGAATTTTTATATCCTCATAATTGCAATCAAATTTAAAACTTACTTCCACATAATCTTAGAATCGTCTTGCTAGAAATTTATCAATCAATTTAAAATTGAGCTCGAGTTTTAGTATTTTTCACTAGCATCATTAAATCCTCTTTCTTTTTTTCTTTTTTTTTTTAAAGGTCAATTACAAAGAAAATAAGTTCGAATTAAGAGGAAAAATAAAAAGTAAATCTATAGAGAAAATTAGGGATTTGATATATATATATATATATATATATATATTTTAAAGATTTGATTACAAAGAAAATATATAGGGGGAAAAAAAATCAAAATAAAGGTATTTTAATCTATTCAATTCAAACAATTCATATACATTAGTTTAGACAACAAATGTTGATCCGACCAACCAATTTGTTTTAATTGTCTTATCACTAGGGAGAAACCTAAAGCAAAAAGAATAAGTATTGTTAGAGTTTTATACGTGTTAATCATAAAAAAAAAAGTATATTGTGAATGTTTAGTATTTTGTATTTTATTAATTTGTTAATCTTAATTTATTTTTCAATCTTTTATATCAAGGATATACTTGATATTTTATTTATTAATTACTATTTTTTTTTTTATCATATTTATTAAAATTAGCGTTTATTCAATTGCATAGGAATTCCATTACTGCATTTCTTGATAAATCATTTCCTCTATTAATTGTCCCCTAATTACAAAAAAAAAAAAAAAAAAAAAAAAATTGGGGGGGGGGGGGGGGGCGCAAAAAAATGTTGGTTGTT
>JAXGGT010000131.1:3300071-3317770 GCA_035583425.1 Marsdenia floribunda | reverse complement strand
ATATATATATATATATATATATATATATATATATATAAATTAATAGAAAAAAATTGTAAGAACATTAATAATGGAGACCACTTCCGGATAATCAGAAGCACAAGTAGTTGGCATCTGATAATGACTCTATTGTCCTTTTTTCCCTTTTATTTATTTATTATTTTTAAAACTTTTTCCCTTTAGTCAAAAAGACATAAATTTAGTGGATACCAATTTTACTTACAATTCCAAAGATTATGAGTTGAAAACATATTAAAAGAAACAAATATCAAAATTTTCCAAAAGAAAAAATCCCTTTGAAGCATTAAATAAATTTCATGGCTAAATTCAAGATAACATTGGGCAGAATTTGAATTGGGATTACATTTTTGTTTTGTTTTTTGCCCCTTTAGAATAAATTTTAAATATTAGACTCTACTGTAAGTAAAGAATTTTAAATTTTTTGACAATATTTAAGTTAATTAAATAATTAATAATTATGTTATATAATTAATTATAATATGATAATATAGTATTTTGACTGTAGTAAAAACGACGAGTCTCAACTAATAATAAAAATTAAAAAAGTGTCTCGATTAATCAAATAATATCATGTCATCAAAAAAAAATTTGTTGATGAATTAAATTTACAAATAAAAAAAAATAATAATAATAATAAGACAAATATTTTGGAAATTAAATATAGATAATAATATATTTAGAGGGTTTAGACATATTCTCTATCATCCCTTCAATCAAGCATCAAAGAATCAAAAAAAAAAAGATACATCCAAATCTTATTTAGATTATATTTTTAACTATCATGCATGTCTCAAAATACACAAACTTTTTTTTTTTTTTTTTTTTTTTCTTTCTCTCCATTCAAAATACTAAGAAGAATAGTTGGTCAATATAGAGGGACTATTTTGATACGTTGAAAAATATTCAACGACAAAATTATATTATTTGAAAAAATTAATAATATTTTAATAATAAAAAGACAGTACTTGAGAAAGAATTTACGCTGTAATTAGATCGGACAGCTTAATCGCACACTACGAATACTTCAGGATCGTAAATTCTCTGCATGTGTGGAACTCATTTGCCGACACCAATTGTAAGACGTTTATGTCTTATAAAAATTATAGACTATTTACAAGAATCCGTATTAGGAAATTTTTTTTAAAATATTTTTTGAGGAGTTTGTTATCTGACATGTCTCGAATTCATAATCTCTCGGATCATAAGTAAGACTGCTACCACTGAGTTAAGTCTTCTTGACAAGATAAGAAAATTTAAATTTGAATATTGTGTATAAAGAAATAAATCTCAAGAAAAATTTATTTTAAGTAAGAATTTATGTTGATTTTTGATTATTTTAACTATAAATTAGTTGAAATTTAATTTATCTGTGTCGAGAATGTTGAAGAAAAATAATAATAATTTTAAAATTAAAATGTATCATGGTAAAGAAATTGTTGTCTTAAAAGTGAAATTCGACGTGATTTAAGTGGAATCGCAGAATATATTTATTGTTCAAGGTTAACATAAAATCAAAGTACCTCTCTAATACGTACACTTATAGTAGAGATCATGAAACAACGAAAGATACATTTAATTTATTAAAATAATGTATATTTCTTCTTTTTTGATAAGTATCTGAAAAATTTCGTAAATCTGTCTAAAATGATAATAATGAGTATTATTAAAATAAAATGGCAATTCTTCAACGATTACAAGGATAATGAGCTTGAAAGTGGAGGAAAAATAGAAATAAAAATTAAAAACGTCAAATTGATCAAATTTAAATTTTAAAATAGATTCTGAAAATTAAGGCTGTTTTTGGATTGGAATTATTTTTTAAAATTTCACTCAAATTCAAAAAAAAAAAAAAATGAGCTGCATTTATTTGGACATTACCTGACATGACACTGTTCATGTATGGTGAGTTGGCAAAAAAAATAAATAAATAATTCACTCACTTACTATAAATATTCAATATATACATATAAATATATATAACTCAAATAACAATATCATCCTTACACTAATAAAATATATTATTTTGTCCCCCACTTACCAGAAAACTTCTTAACTTGTCCCCACCTTACTCTTAGTTTTTTACAATTTACTCAACTTTTTTTGAAAAAAAAAAAATTAGCAATCTCAAAAAAAAATAAAAATAAAAAGACTGAAAATAATAAAAAGTGCCACCTGTCCACCACCGGCCGGATGCACATGTAAGTTGTGGCCAATTAGATATCTTAACACAATAATATATAAATAATATAAAAAATATTGAGTAATTTATATTATTTTTATTTTCATAAAAATTTTAATGTAAAACTAAAAAATAGTCATTTTCAACAAAAAAAATTAATTAATAGCGTGAAAAGAATGTGACTTTTTTTTTTTTATTACTTTTTGGGTCCTTCAATTTACACAAACAGTATGAAACAATATTTTTTCTTCACAATTGACATTAGAGGAGAAGAGAGGGTGAAAAAGAAGCTGGACTTAGTCATGTTTTTCCAATTTCTTCAAAAGAAAAAGTAAGAAAAGGTCCAATATCACTTCACACACACACACACACACAAAAAAAAAAAAAAAAATTGGAAACAAGAAAGAAAGAACCAAAAGGTCATGTATTCCTTTCTTTCCCTGAGGTAAAATTTGACCTAAAGGGTTTTGAGTTGGTAAAAATCCACATTGCTTCTATCTAACAATATAATTTAAACGTTATTAAATTTGATTCGTGTTTGAGATAAAATTTTAGAGATTTGTATAATATATGTATATATATAAACAAAAAAAAAAAAAGAAAAAAGAAAAAAAAGAATACTTGTGGATGAAGAAAATTGTCATTGTTTTTTGGTTGGGAAATGAACTTTATTTATTTTAATGTTTACTCATTTTAGACCATCAAAAGACTAGGGAATTTATTAATAGAAAGAATTATTCAAAAGGAAAAAGAAAAAAGGAAAGGAGAAGAGGCCAGGTAATACTCATGTACTTAGTCATATTTTATTGTTCTTTTATTTATTACTAATATTTAAACACAAACGAAAAAACTTTTTTAATTACTACAATTATTTTTACTCTAAATTTTGATCTTGTTAGTGTATATATTCACCCATTAGCTTTTTCCTTTTATCAGGGTTTTTTTTGTGTGTGTGTGTGTGTGTTCTTGCATGTGTCCCTCTTGATGATACTTTCATGAGATAAGGGAAATCCAAGCTCTTAATTTGAATATTAAAACTTGCTATAATTAATTAGTTAATCAATATCTTAATTAGCTTCAAGTATTACTATTTGAAAAAGCTCTTTTTTTTTTTTATTTTTTCCTTTTAAATAAATTAATTAACCCTTCTAAAACACTAAGAGAATGTTGTTGTGTTCTCTTTTACATTATATTCTTCATTGTTAAAATGCAATTTCATTACTTTTTTAGGTTATTTGTCAAGTTACAATATATAAATTATTTACTTCATTTATTTTTTTTACAAGTTTTAAATCATATACACTTATGTTAAAACTTAATTATATTATATTTTAGTTTTGGTATTATTAAAATAATACAATTAGAAAAATAGAGAAAAGATTGAACATTATTTTTATGTGTTCAAATATGAAATAGAATTAGCGATAAAGGATAACTTAATGAATAATCTTTTGTAGGATCTTTTATATATATATATACATATGTTTGTGTATATATATATATATATATATTTTACTTTTTATGTGACTTAAATTTATTACTTTTTTTTTTTTTTTTATGATAATTAAGATTGTCATCAATTGAACTATGTATTGTTATCATATGTGTATGTATTCTTATGTAATATGCCCTACTTGTTTCTTGTTTTATTTATTTATTTATTTATCATTTCGTCCCTTTGATTTTGTTTTATATTCTTCCTTTTTGTTTGAATAAGAACAAGTGAACACTGAAGCATGAAAAATTAATTATTTATAGAGTTAGAGATTCATTTGATTATTCATATAGGTACTTGATTTACAAATGATTACCATTAAGCTATGGACTTTTTCTTTATTATTATTAATAATTTAACACCTTAATGTAGTTTTAGTATATATATACATTGTCTCTAAACCGCTTTTTAGGGACATAATAAGATGGTAATTCCATTTTCTTTTTTCCTTTTTATTAACAATTTTAAGAGAATAAAGTTAAAGTTTTATGCTCATATACTAAGAATATTTACTCTTTACTTTGACATGGAAATTGTGTTTCAAATTTTTTTTTTTTAATGCTAAAATTAAATTAGGAATTTATATATTTTTTTAATTAGTGCACGAGGTATTTTGAATAGATTTCAACTATGTGCAGTACCTTTAAGCTATTTCTACATTTACACTAATTCCCGCTTGAACCAGGTATGCACCTTTAAATAATCACATCTACATTTAGACTAATATAACGCTCGAGTGAGATAGTTCCTTTTTGAAAGGTAAGTTTTGGTTTCAAATTTTAAAAAAGTTGCAAACGTGAGTTTAATTTCGAACCTGTGATCTCACTTAAATTAGAAGCGCACTATAACAACTCGCGTATGCCTAGAGATTATGAATTTATGTTTTGAATTCTATGGTTACCTTGAAATAAAAAAGGCATTTTTTCTCTATTAGGTTCATTATTTCTTAGGTTAAATTAAACGTTTTATTTTTCTTTTTAATTTCAAGAATTTACTTCAAACACAATTTAAAATTAGTGTTTAAATTCATAACTAAGAGGTCACTTATTACTAAATTATGTCTATTTATTACTAAATGAAATGTTATTTAGGTATAAAAGTAACTTGAAGGTGCCACTGGTATAAATATAACTTAAATGTGCCACTCAAAATTAAGAACTATTAAGGACATCTCGTGTAATAAAAATAAATATAAAAGTAGTAAATTTTAAATTATGAATATGTTAAGAATTATCTTTAAAGTGTAGTACGTGATCCATATATTGTGACCAGTTAAATGTTAAATTATTATTTTTGGAAGGAAATTTAAGGGAAATATATTTTTTATGAAAATGAGTAAAAAAGAATTAAAAAAAAAAAAAAACTGTCCAAAGGGAGGAAACCGCATGATGGAAAAAATGCCAACTAACTTGGGCTCAAATTAGTTGGACTAAAACAACATAAATGGGCCTATTAATTGTAAGACCCTTTTCAATTTAATTATCTGGCTTTCCATAGTAAAGCCCAAAGCAAATATTTCAAGATCGACAAGAACACATTGGAGGCCTGAAGTGTAGTTCAATGGTTAAAGATCTGGGGTGTAAGGCCCATTAACATTAATATATATATATATATATATATATTTTGCACTGCATGTAATGTGTTTAATGTTTGGGCCTGTTTTTTTTTTTTTTTTTTTTTTTTTTTTATTGTGTGGTTTTGGGCCACGAGAACTTTGGAAAAACGACTGATATTCTCATCGTTAGGCCTATACTTTATAGGCCCCGTTTGGATAATTTTGTCAATTTTTGAAAATATATATTTGCACCTTTAGTCCCTAATATTATTATAACTCTCGCATTAGGTTTCTCATCTTTATTTAAAAACTGAATTATAACTATAAAATACTATTGCTAGTAATCCCTTATTCTATTTTTAAGTGATCGTTTTGATTATTTTTATCAAGTTAAGATCTTATAATCAATTCATACTTGCTATAATTTGATCACATAAGTTAAAAACAGTTAGAAGAAATACTAAAACTCGTAAATTCCTAACTTGATAAAAGATTAGCCAAAATATAATAAAAAGTACTAAATCGATCACCTAAAAACAGTATGGGGACCAAAAAAAAAAAAAAAAAAAAACCAAAACGACAAAAAATTAATAAAATATGGACTAAAATAATTAATTTTTCGGTAAAAGTTTACGACTAAACAAACAATTTATTTCACTTATTAGTAATTAATTATGTGTCACATTATAGGAATATTTCAACCCTTAACATGATGCATATATATGGGAAAATAACTTTTACTCACAACCAATAGCTTAGAGGAGAAAACCTTTAAAATAGGCCAAAAAAAAATTAATGAGTCATTTTGGACTTTTAAATGATTTTTTTTTTTAGCTAAAAATTAAATTATTACTGATAAATTAAATCATGAATATAGGCCGAAAAAATTTTTAACTTGACACACATAATAAAGAAATTATAATTTTAATACTATATAAAATATTTAGTTTAATTATCATTACAAGTCTCATATAAGAGTTAATATAAAATATCTTTTTAGAATAAAAATAAAAATTTTATAAATATAATTCTAAACAAATTTAAATTAGTCAAAATCAATACAGCAGATATGGGATAATATCTAACAAATATATATGGGCCCAAAAAGACTTCCTCTAACTGTATACATGGAAGATTTCAAAGAATAATTTCACTTTCTCTTCTCACTCTTTTCTCTCTTTTCTATACATACATATATATATATATATATATATATATGTATGTATGTATGTATGTATATGTGTATGTGTGTGTTAAACAAGCAATACTAAATATCCAAGTAAATGTACTTTGTCTCAAAGACCTAAACTGTGGGTAACAAGAGGCAAGCCACTTATGATAGGTACAGAAAATTTCTGTCATCACAAATTTTACAAGTGTGCCCAAGTCTTCCTTCAACATGATATGTTAGTTAAAGACATTAGATGTATTAATAGAACTTCAAGCATTGTTTTGATTGGACCCCAAAACAAATATAAATACTAATTAATGTATTGGTTTTTATAAATTCACACACACACACACACACACACACACACACACATATATATATGTATAAGATGCCTCTTCTTCTTTTTTCTTGTCCACCTTAATAATCTGTCAATTTCATTCAGTCACTTAGTTGCAATAAAATTTACAAGGGAAGACCTTAATCTTGTCTTCATTGAGTTATTTTAATCTCAGTTCTACAAATCATTTTTCGTTGAAGGAGAATATTATAATGACATTCTCCAAGAATATCCTTTGCTTTCAGCGATAAGGTAGATAATTTTCCAACTGTTTATCTTTGTTCGACAGATACAGTGGAGTTTTTCACTCCCGAAACTTCTAATTATGTTTCAATTTGTGGTTAATTAAAGACTATAATATATATATATATATATATATGTATGTATTTATAATTTAACTTGTTACAACACCTAATTAAGTGCAACTATCCAATTTCGAGAAGGTTAAATTCCAATATAATAATTAAGCATATGTAAGGAAAATGTACATAAGACTAATTATCGCTCGACATTCCTCTTATTTACACTAATACAAATATATAAAGTGTCATTATTTTATTAGTATTCGAAACATCTCTTTTAAATCATTAAGCAAATGGTAACATTTGGTATAATTGTATTATTATAATTGGATAAAAATGAAAAATAAATAGACATTAATTATATATATATATTGACATGAGTTAACGTGATATGTAAACTTCAAAGTTGAAACTTAAATAAAATTTATATGATTTGATTTGAATATAATCCAATTTGATTTTTAGAAGTGAAATAATTCAAAGGGATAATTTTGTGAACAAATTAGGTCAAATTAATCAATGAAATATGTACTCTATTTAGAATATATAGTTTCAATACAATTTTCACTTGGAATAACAAGTTCTCCACTCATGTAAAGTAAGTCAATTCGATATATTGAATTAAGTAAATTTTTTTGTTGTTATTAAATTTTCAATATATATATATATATATATATATATATGTGATTGTATTTTTCTTAAAAAAAAAAACTTTTAATTTGTTTTTGTAAATGTTGTAGGAAACTTCTATTTTGAAAACAAATAAATAATAAAATAAATGAGGGGTGCAAGTTAAGGTCTGAAATTACAGAGAGATGTTAATAATTAATGTCTTGGATATATACTTTTGTCTTTTTTTTTAGGTATATGTTTTGGATATTGGTGGACGATGGAAACAAAGCAGCTGTACTGCAAGTAAGATTAGCTTTTCTTGGCAACTTCGTATCGTGAATGTCTATGCAAACTGAGAGGGACAACTTCCTTAATCATCAGCACTTTTCGAAATAACTAAACTAGTACTATACTAAATTAGAATTAGGGTTTTAATACATACATACATACATACATATATATATATATATAGGAATATTGGCATGTTTAATCTTTAACATTTGAGGTTTTGGTAACTTTGGTCCTAAACAATTTTGTCTAATATATTTGATCCTAAACATTACATAATTTGGTATGTTTGGTCCTTTAAAACCAAAAAGCCCTTTATAAATAGTAGATTGACAAATTTAATCCCAAATATTTGAATGTTTAATCCCAAACATTTTTTTTTTCAATATATTTTGTTATGAACATTACATAATTTTTTATGTTTGGTCATTTATGACCAAAAAGCCCTTTAATATAAATAGTCAACAATCAAAATTTTTGTTGACAAACCACCAAAATTTTGAGTTATAATTTTAAAAAAGAAAAAAAGGAAAAAAGGTGACTATTTATAAATCAAATATGTTTTTCCTACTTTGATAATGTTTATTTATTTTAAAAAAAAAAAATTCTTCCAAAATAATTATAATATATTTTATATTTCAATAATATTATTTGTGTCATTTCTTTCTAAAAATAATTTTCAGAATTTTTTTTTGATAATACCTCTATTTTGTTCAGTTTCAATAATATTATCAAAATAGAACTATTATTTTTAGTTCTATTTTAAATATTTTGATAGAAAAAGCTATTTTGATATCAAAATAGCTTTAAAAATGGTTCCATTTTCTATTTTGATATTTTAGTTCTATATTTTCTTTCTTTTTTTCTATTTTGAAAATATTTCTATTTTAGAACAAAATAGAACTATTTTATTTTTTCTATTTTTTTAGTAATATTATCAAAATAGAAAAAATTATGAAAATTATTTTTAGAAAGAAATGACGCAAATAATATTACTGAAATATAAAATATATTATAATTATTTTGGAAGAAAAAAGATATTTAAAAATAAATAAACATATTATTAAAGTAGGAAAAACATGTTTGATTTATAATAGTCACCTTTTTTCCATTTTTCTTGTTTAAAATCACAACTCAAAATGACTATTTTACCCTTTTTGTGATCGGTCAACAAAAATTTTGATCATTGACTATTTATATTAAAGGGCTTTTTGGTCATAAAGGACCAAACATAAAAAATTATGTAATTTTTATGACAAAATATATTGAAAAAAATGTTTGGGACTAAACATGCCTTCACTTCAAATATTTGGGACTAAACTTGCCAATTTACTATTTATAAAGGGCTTTTTGGTCATAAAAGACCAAACATAACAAATTATGTAATGTTTAGGATCAAATATATTGAAAAACATTATTTAGAACCAAAATTACCAAAATTTCAAATGTTAAGGACTAAACACGTACGCCAGTCTTCCCATATATATATGTGAGTGTCTAATTTAACGGGCGATAAATGAGATTTATAACAATGAAGGGTTTTCACCGTGGGACAAAAAAGTAAGTAACAAAAGATGGAATTTTAGTGCAAAACGTCAAGAATCTACTTATACACACACACACACACACTTGTATGACAGTCTATGTCGAAGCAGGACAACGGTTGACGCACGCAGAAAATTTTGATGGAAAATCTATCGTTAATTTATTAGGCAAACGTTTCATAGTTAGTAAAAGGGGAAGAAACTTCGCTAAACGCTCATGAATCACCAATTAATATAAAGAAAACAAGACACCAAGTCACGAGTTCAAATATATTGTACAAAATTAAGGTGAATTTTTTTTTTTTTTTTTTTTTTTTTTTTCTATGTAAAAGGTAAACTTCATCGGTGTAATTTAAACTACATTTATAATTTCAGATTCATTAAAATAGTGATTCTAAATATCGGATGATTTAAAAAAAAAAAAAAAAAAAACATAAAAGAATGGGTACTTATTCGCTTGCTTTGAGACTTTAACGAAAAGGTGTGAAAACGAGACAGTGTTATATATTATATATAATACCTTTTTGTTCCCCTAAGATATGTAAGATTAGGGTAGAATGAGTAAACAAACAATTTTCATTAACCCGTTGTTTTTGGTAAGCACTATTAAGAACTGACAAAAAGGGAGAAATTAAGATTGGTTGATATTTTAATTTATATATATATATATATATATTTTGGAGGTATAATTTTGTAAGCTTTTTCCATCTCAGTGATGTCAGAAGGTGAGAAGAACAAAAGTGAGGGGAAGAAAGCGATGCATATATCATTGAGAAAATCAGCCAAAACAAATTTTAAATGTATATACATCTATATAAATGAGGGTCCATTAATTATATGTATACAGATATATATTTGTTCTTCAGCATCTAAAACACATCTAGGTTGACTCCAATAGCTAATAGCCAGAAATGTGCAATATAGAATGGACAGTGAATTTATGCCTGGAAAAGAATGGCAGTATATATATATATATATATGTATGTACTGTAGCAGAGAAAGAAGCACTAAAGTAAAATGATAAGGGATTTTACTGCAGATTCACTTCTGTACTCCTTTTTTTTCTTTTTTTCCCCACCAAACTAGAAAGTGGATCAACTAGCTTCTCAAAGAAAAATGGTGATAAATGCTAAATTCCAAGACAGTACTGTTGACAGCTCCATGTACACAACCTTTTTTTTTTTTCTTGATGTATTCTGCATTGGATATGGATTCTGCTCAATTTTACTTTCTGAACTATATAATTAATGTAATCACCAATATATACACTCACACACACACACACACATATATATATACACACATATGAATCAAAAAGAAAAAAAGGAAAAAGAAATAAACTAAAGAGGGGGTCGATGAAGCCAATGTTGTTGCAAACTGTTTCCTTTTCATCAACAATGAGTGGATTTATTAGAACACTTGTTAATAATATATAAATATTCTTGAATTTTCTTTCCCCTTTTTTTTAATTAGTTATATTATATATATATTGGAATATTTGTCACCATTCTCCATTTATAAGCCCATATCCCCTATTTAACCGTGTTCTGATTTTTTCACACTCTATATATCACTTCTTAAATGTTACAAGAATCATCATGGCTGCTGAGCTTGGGCTTCTGTCCTTGACTCAGCTGCAAAAATTGGCTCACCAGCAGAAAATTGAAGACTTGGAAGCAGGTGCTGGTGCTGGTAGATCAACAAACTCCAATAATATTAATAATAATTACTGGATGTGGAACCCTAAACAGCAAGTTTCTCAAGATGAAGAAGAAGACGAGTCTTGGGAAGTAAAAGCATTCGAACAAGACACGGGCAACAACATCACCTGGCCTCCTCGTTCCTACACTTGCACCTTTTGTAGGAGGGAATTCCGTTCTGCTCAAGCTTTAGGAGGCCACATGAATGTCCATCGCCGCGACCGTGCTCGGCTTCATCATCAAACAGTACCCACCCCCGCCGCCACCGCCGTCTCCTCCCCCTCCTCCTCTGCTACTACTAATACTACACTCTTAATCCCCGCCCAAGAATTTGGGGGCGGATTGTGTGTTCTTTACTCCTTACCTAACCCTAAAGGCGTCACGGGGGTGAATTCCTGCATGGATTCACCATCTACAACCACTCTTCTCTCAATCTCTCCATTTGAATCAAATAATTTGATACCCCCTTTCCCTCCTCCTCCTCCTCCCACTACTACTACTACTTATCCAAATTATCCAGTAACACCACAGAGCATCAATTCGTCATCAAATTGTCATGAATCTAGTAACACCGAACCATCAGCTTCGAATATAAGCAATGATAATGGAGAATTCAAGATGGAAGATTCAACCAATGAAGAGCTTGATCTGGAGCTTCGGCTAGGCCGCAGATAAGATAATTAATATATTATCCGATCTCCCACCATTAATTATTAGACGAAAAAAAAGAGAGGAAAAAAAAAAAACAATTTGTTTGTGCTTCCTGATTTTATATTGTCAGATTGTTTATTTCTAATTTTTTTTTTTTTTTTTTTTTTGCTGTATTCTTGTCATGGAGTACTGAAAGGGATGAACTTGAAACAATCTTTTTTTTTTTTTTTTTTTAAAAAAAAAAAAAAAGAAAAAGAAAAGGAAAAAGAAAATAAGAAAATAAGACTGTAAGGAAATTAGTGAAAAAAAAAAAAAAGGGAAGACAATGAAGCTCAAAGGTAAAAACTAAAGGGTGAAAAAAAAAAATAAAGAAAAAAAATAAAAATATATATATATACATATAACAATTAGGGTTAAGTGTAAGAGCTGTAGGAGTTGCAGTGCAGTGTCATTTTCTGTTATCGACATCTGAGTAAAGTGTTTGGCATTAGCTTCCGTGGGGATTATTAAGTCTGGTGCATGTATAAAAGGATGTGTGCATATATGTTTATATATATATGTGGACAAATAGCTTCTCATATAACATCTATTTCACTGCATAACAATTCATCTTTAGGAACTTATGTGATAATATGTATATATATACATATTATGCACAGTAGTAAGGTAAAATCCTCCCTAATTTATAGCTCTAGAGAAAAATGGATATTATTGTAATTCTATGTTACTTTCACTTTCTATTAGGATAAAAACACACACAAAGATATATATATATGTAGTATGTGTTTAATTATGCTATACTCTATCATACTCTTTGGAATGTTTCCTGGATGAAAATTTCTACTTTTAGTATCATGATTATTAATGCTGAATAAATATATTTTTTAGTTTTCCAAAAGTTCTTTAGCATGTCAGATTTTATTTATTTATTTATTTTTGTACTTAGTTGACTATTTTTCCAAGTGTTTGATATAGTTTGAAAATAAATCAATTATCTGCTAATATTTTACAAAATTAGCACAAGCATTTTTCTGGGTTATTAAGAAAATTACAGTTATATATATCATTTTTCCTTTTTTTGGGTACATAATTAATAATTTGTGAGTCACATGGTTTTCGAAACCTATTTCTTGTGTTCCTCATATATATATATATATATATATATATATATATATATTAAATATATGGCCAATTTAGTCCTATTTAGAGCGTATAGAAAATAGGCATATAGAAGGGACTAAATTGGTAGCATCTGAAAAACTTAGGGAGTATATTGAAAGAAAAGAAAGATTTATTGAGGACCAAAGCATGAATATAACCCGAAACTTTGACTAAAAAGGTCATCTTCTCATGGTTACCATTATCACTGATCTGTATTAGTGACTCGATCGCTAATATAAATAATGACAATATACAAGATAAAATATAATTTTTTATAATTTATATATATAATATTTTATACAATTTTTTTTATATATTATATTACAAAAAAAATATAATTTTTCTTTTTATAAATATAAAAAATAAAATTATAAATAATGCAATAATTTTAATACAAGATAAAGATAAATAATGACAATTAAATTAATTTTTGATATAAATAATTGTGAAGTAAAATAATGGAAAATTGACCGGTTCAGTCCTGCAACTATTTTTGTTAATTAACTAAAGTCCAAAATATTTATTTTTAACCTGGTAAGTCCTATATCTTTTTACGAGCAGTCTATTAAATCCTTTCGGTCAAAATTCATCGCGTGTCGAGTTCTGATGATAATCCTAATAAAAAAGCAATGACAATAGTGTTGATGCCTTTTAAAAGAAATAAATTGCACAATAAGTATATTCACAATGCTACAGAACTCTAAATTCACGGGGTTTAGCTTCTCATCATTTGCGATGGCCTAGTTATTCTCTCCACCTCTCAGTTCGGAGAGAAACAGAGAGAAGAACATTGTTTGGACTATTTTGCCCTCTCAAAAAATAATCATGTGCTCAATATGTGATGAATTTTGACCAAAAAGTTTAAATTTTTTGCTGAAAAGACTTAATAGGCTGCTCGTAAAAAGATATAGGACTTACCAAGTTAAAAATAAAGATTTTGGACTTAAGTTAATTAATAAAAATAGTTACGGGACTGAACCGACCAATTTTCCTAAAATAATCAATAAAATATATATTGAAAAATTACAAAGTCTAAAGAATTAAATTTGAACAAATCAAACAACATACAAACTAATAAAATATTTGCACCATACAAACTTATGTACCGTTTACATGTGATGAGTTTTGAACTCATACATTCTGTTCTACGATATCAATATCCCTTCTCAGATTTTTTTTTCTTTTTTTTTTAAATTTCTTAGGTACTGTTTTACCCTTGTATTACATCAAAATTCCCAAGAAGCAAAAGTGTTGTATGTGAAAGAGATAAGAGGATTTCCAACAGTCCTTTCAACTCATCATCATTTGTAGGTGACATTTCCTTCTTTTATTATTTAGTTGTAAGATTCAAAATTTTCTTAAAAATCTTTATAAATAGTAGTTTAAAATTTTTTATCACAGGAGGAGAAGAAAAGTTCAACTCCACCCCTGACCTCGAGTTCACTGAATGCAAGAGTAGTTTCATATCCTGTTGTCGTTGTTGGGGGAGGAGAGGTGGTAAAGAAGAATAAAAAGACACCTTCAGAAGATCAATCCCAATCCAATGATTCACCTTTGGAAAATCAACTTATTAAGAACTTAATTCGATATCAATATCAGATACGACGCTTGATATCGGCTGAATCAACCGATATGAACCGATTTCTCACTAATATATTTTTTTGTGCCTTTTTTGAAATGGCTCCTCTTGATTCGAAGATAAATCGGACAAGTCGTCTCAATTTCGGTCGACACTTTGAACCGTGATGGTTACTCTACATAGAGATATATTATAAAACTTAGGCATAATTAACAAGTCCTCTCCTCTAAAATCTTTTCATCATTAATTCATCGGTCTAACTAATCGGAGAATACTCTTTTCGATGTTTGAGGGGAATTATATGTCAACTTATAAGTAAATGAGAATTAATCATGTGATTCTTATACAAAACTTATGACTAAAGATATTATCTCCGACATAAACCTTTGATGATAAAATTAGCAAATTTCCTTGATACCAATATAGAAAAATGAAAAGATCCTAAAACATGCAAGAGGAAAGCAGGATTTAATTGTGTGCAAGAATGTTTGGGAATAATAGGATGTTTACGTGTGCACACGATATATACTTTACCGTTACTTTTTTTTTTTTTGGTAAGTACTTTACCGTTACTTATACTCTTAGAGTGTTTGCAGAATATATATATATATATATAATATTTTATTTTCCCTCCTATCAAATCATGACTTATATATACATATATACATACATACATTCATATATATATATATATAACGTAATGAATCACCTTTATTATATATTTGGAATGGTACCAGCAGTTCGATGAACTACAAAATATTATTATACTAACTTATCATCGCTCGTCTTTATATTATTATCAGAGCAGCTAGTTCAGTATTTGCTATAATCAAGAAAAAATTGTCCATTGAGTTTATGATATTTGCATAATCGATACTAATGCATGATATTGTACATATAAATACACAAATTAAGTACATTTACTTTATTTTATTTAATTATTATGACACAGATACATTTTATAATTAGTGTTATAAAAATTTCTAAAGCATCTGAATGTTTGTTTGCCCAAAATTTAAAAACAAATTAAAATTTTCTAGTAACCCGGTATCCTTATCGACTGATTTGAGAGGGATCTATGATGAGGGTATACTCCTAAGACTACAGTACATGACTGAAATTCGGTATTAGGCCGTCCCTAATGAGAATTAAATTCAGGTTCTCCATTTGACAAGTCAAGTGAAGACACCTAAACAAAGAAAGTCATACTATTGAACTACCATCTTATTCTTAACAAATTAAATTTTAGTGGAAAGTATACAAGAATGTCTAGATATGGAAGCTGTGTCCAAACATAAAGCTCCTTTATATCCTACAATAAATTATCAAGATATATAAATTTGTAAGGATTTGAACTTAAAAAACACCATGTAAAAAAAAAAAAGTAACACATTTCTCATTCTTACTTTATATAACTTTGTTCTTAAGTTAATAATTGACTTAATTAAGCTTTTTGGGACTCAAATTATCCCCGTAGAAGAGACCCTTTGACAAATTGGTAACTATATCATATTGGCGCTCATTGTATTAAAGAAAAAAAAAAATACTTAAGAAAAATACTTTTTGAACTCGTATAAAATTATGATATCTTGTTCATTAGGTACGCAATCTCATAATTTTATTATTTGTAGTAAATGAAAATAAGATAGTAACCCAATTAACATAGCATCTGGCCCCCTATTATTTAGCCACTTCTACTTAACTTCTCATCAAGTAAGAGCTCTGTCTCCACGAGTTCAACGATCACTTTAAGAACGATTGTGTGCATTAATTTTAAGGATCTTTCCCAAAAATTTCTTCCAGATTAATCCATGAAAATATTGAATTTCCAAAAAATTGTGCGTCAATTTAAAATTCTAAGGACATATGTTATTATTATTATTTTTTTTTTTGGAAGATTAGTGGATTTGGTCCTCAATGTTTATGTCTTTGATATGGTTGGTCCATTTTCTTTATTTTTTGGTCCATATATCCCAAAAAAATTTTGATCAAGTGTATTTGGTCCCTCCTTTACAATTTAAAAAATTTTGGGCAGGTCAGTGAATGTTTAACCAAACCTTAAAGGGTAAAATTGTCATTTTACAAGTTAAAAAAATGAGAAATTTCTTTCTTCATTTTTCTTCTTCCCCGTCTAATTGACAAATCCTGGAAACAACAATTAACTTAACACTTTGGCCAAAGCTAATTACGTCCCTGACGGTGTAGATTTTCCTCAATGACGACGCCCTTCTGGAAGGTTCTCTAATAGAAAAACCTGCATTGACTACCTTGGTAATCAATTATAACTTTCGTACCTCAGGAGAATTCATAGGTCTTCCTCTTCTTCCGCCGTACACGAGCCCATCAACCACCGGAATTAACCTTTTTAAATGCATCAATTATGCTTCTGCCGCCGACGGTATTCTTCAAGAGATCCAAAATTATCTTATAAGATCCTTTTAAATTCTTTATTAACTGTTTTAAAAAAGAATTGAATATATAATCAGTTAACACTTTTTCTTCTTCTTCTCCTTGTTAAAGTCTGGGTAATAAAAAAAAAAAAAAATTGTTATTATTTTTCAGGGAGAGCGTTTTAACTTTAGTCAACAAATTGAGAACTTTGTGGAGACGGTTAATGAATTGAGAGGTATTCTGAAAGAAGAAGAGTTGAATGATTATTTGGTGAATGCTTTATTCTGAAAGAAGAAGATATAATTGTTCTTCTTTCTGTCGACGGTGTAACGATCCCAGCTATAGATCCCATTCCAGTGGATAATTCATGCGCGGGGAAGAAGGAAGAAGACTCGTTCTTTTTTTTCCATTTTTAATTTGTAAAAAGACTATTTTATCCTTCAAAGTTTGGGTCAACCTGCCCAAAATTTTGGAATTTGTAAAGAATGGACCAAATACACTTTATCGAAATTTTTTGAGGACCTATTAACCAAAAAATAAAAATAATAAATAATAAATCAATCATACCAAAAACATAAACATTGGTACCAAATTTGTAAAAAGACTATTTTATCCTTCAAAGTTTGGGTCAACCTACCCAAAATTTTGGAATTTGTAAAGAATGGACCAAATACACTTTATCGAAATTTTTTGAGGACCTATTAACCAAAAAA
>JAXGGT010000131.1:3261766-3277435 GCA_035583425.1 Marsdenia floribunda | reverse complement strand
ATGCAAATGGGTTTACAAGATCAAATATAAAGCAGATGGAACAATTGAGAGATGCAAGGCAAGGTTGGTGGCCAAGGGTTTCACACAAAAGGAAGGAATTGATTATTCAGAAACTTTCTCTCCTATGGTGAGAATAACCACAATTAGGTGTTTGGTTACTATCGCAGTTAAAAACAATTGGCCACTATTTCAATTGGATAGGAATAATGCATTTCTCCATGGTTGGCTAGATGAAGAGGTGTATACATCTCCTCCACAAGGTCTTGTGTTATCAGATCCTCAGTAGGTTTGTAGGTTGAAGAGGTCCTTATATGGCCTTAAGCAGGCATCTAGATAGTGGAATAAGAGGTTAACTAATTTCTTGATTTCCTTGGATTTTATCCAATCAAAGAATGACTATTCTTTGTTTATTCAGCATCATAATGGTGGAGTTATATATTGGGTTGTGTATATTGATGATGTGATTATCACAGGAGATAACAAAGAAGGAATCATTTCTATCAAGAGACTTCTTGATGAAACTTTCAAGATCAAAGACTTGGGTATTCTCCATTTCTTCTTGGGAATGGAATTTAAATATTTGGAAGCAGGAATTTTTGTTAACCAAAGGAAGTATGCTGAAAATCTTCTTCTTTAGTCTGGCTGCAATTTGGCTAAACCTTGCATCAGTCCTCTTGATACTTCTCAAAAATTAAGAGCCACTGATGGAGATTTGTTTCCAGATATTGAGAGGTATAGAAGTTTGGTTGGGAAACTCAATTACCTTACAATTACTAGGCCTGATATTGCTTTTGTTGTTCAGCAATTAAGCCATTATCTAGAAGAACCTAGAACTATTCATTTTGAGGCTGTTATTCATCTGCTAAGGTACATAAAGGGCAGTTTGCATGTTGGAATTTTTATCAACAATACTTTGGATTATACTATCTCAGCATACTCTAATTCAGATTGGGGATCTTGCTTGGACACTAGGAGATCTGTGAGTGGTTTTTTGATCTTTTTGGGTGGTTGTTTAGTTTCTTGGACTTGGAAGTCCAAGAAACAACCTATTGTTTCACTTTCTTCAGCAAAGGCCGAATATCGTGCTTTGAGTAAAACAACAGCAGAATTAATCTGGTTAGGAAGACTTCTTGAAGAACTTTTAGTTCCAATTACTCTTCCTATCTCAATTTTCACTGACAGCCAAGTTGCAATACAATTGGCCAAAAATCCTGTTCACCATGAATGAACTAAGCATGTTGAACTGGACTTGTCACTTTATTAGAGACAAGATAATAGATGGATTCATTCATCTTCTTCATGTTCTTACACTTTAGCAGCTTGTAGATATTCTTACAAAAGGATTAACTGGTCCTTTACATCACAACATTCTTGACAAGTGGGGAGTTTCACTTCTTTCACTCTCCAACTTGAGGGGTGTTGAAGATCAGCCTTGTCAGCAGCCATATCAGCAGCTATGTCAGCTAAATGTCAATAATCAAAGGATGAGCACAGTAGTTGGAGTAGGTTGAAGAGCAATGGACGGATATATTTTGTATTTAGATTTTCTGTAGTTAGTTTGTTAGATTTTTTTTTTTTTTTTTGTTATCTTTGATCTTATAAATGTAATCAGAATGATGTACAGTTATTATTATTCAATTTTATGAGAATTTCAGATTTAGTCTTCTTCTCCAGTTTCTCCATTTTCTCTATCTTCCTTCATCACTTTCTGTTTCTTCTCAGTTCTCACATTATTTGATTTATATTTAAAAAGCTCATTGTATTAATTGATTAAAAGAAGAATCATAAAGTTTATTAGTTGATTTTTAATTTATTATTTTTTAAAAAGTTTTATATTTATTATGTCTTAAATATATAATTTTTTAAATTATAAATAAAATTGTTATTAACTTATTTATAACTTCTTCAAAACCCTATTGACTTTTTAAAAGTTTTCACCAGCCCTCTCTCCCATTAAGAGTAATGTGGAGATAAGGTAGACGAAAACCATACATAATTAAGGTTTCAGGGTGAGCGAAAGGAGGGGAGCGATACCAACCATGGCCGGTGAGACTTCATCATTTCATCCACACCCCGATTTCTATCTCCGTCTCGGCTTTGTCCGCAACCCTGACGGCTCGTTCACTCGCCCGGAGTTGCCACCAGAACTGACCACGACCACACCCATTTCTTCCTACCTCGATACTCCCGTTGTTGCCAAGGACATCCCGATAAATCCATCGAACGACGTCTGGATCCGCGTTTTTATACCGCGGCAAGCATTCGAATCCTCTTCATCCCACACTCCACCGGCCAAATTGCCCCTCATAGTATACTTCATTGGCGGGGGATTCGTATATAGACAAGCAGACTTAAGACTTCACGAGGATTTCTACAAAACTATCACTGTCGATACTCGATCTGTTTTCGTTTCAGTCAGTTATCGCCTTGCTCCGGAACATAGACTTCCTGCACCCTATGATGATGCCATGGAAGTACTGGATTGGATAAAGAACACACCGGATGACTGGCTATCCAAGTTTGCGGATACATCAAACACCTGGCTCATGGGTGGTAGTGCCGGAGCTAACATTGTCTACCGAGTAGGTCTCCGGGCAGCTTCCGCCGTCGAGGATCTGAAGCCCCTGAACATCAAAGGATTAATCCTAGTCCAACCATTCTTTGGTGGAATCAAGAGGACGGAATCTGAAATCACATTTGGGGATGACAAGGTTTTGCCTGTTTGGGCAACTGATATAATGTGGGATCTGGCATTACCCGTCGGTGCTGACCGTGATCACGAGTACTGCAACCCGATGACTGGTGTTAAACCGGACCAGTTTGATCAGATCAAAGCTTTGGGATGGAAGATTCTGATTACGGCACAAAAGGGCGATCCACTGAGTGACCGTGAAATTGAGTTCTTCAAAATGCTTAAAGAGAAGGGTGTGAATGTAGTGGGCAAGTTTGAGGAAGGTGGTTCTCATGGTAACAACTCTCCTGAGCTCTACAAGACTGTTATAGACTTTGTGACATCTTCCATGGCTGCTTAATTAATTAGTAATGCTCTAGATATTGAAGCAACGGGATTTTTCTTTTTTTTTTTTTTTTTTTTTTTTTCCTTTGGATATTTTTCATTTCGCATTTGTAGTATTTTTAACATGAATGAATAGCAGTGTTTTTTAGTGTTCTTATGCTGAATCAAAACTGCTAAAAAATGGTAATATGAAGAATGAAGACAGTTAAAAGGGTCCTTTGATTATAGTTTTGCTTAGTCAATAAATATGCTGGAATTAATTATATGTTATATTTATCTTAATCTCATGCTTTATTTCTTGTTTGGTGTGACTTGAAAAAGTTGAAGAAAATCTAAATGGTATGTATCTCTTTTGTTTTTTTTTGGTAAGTGTATGTATCTCTTTTGTTAAATCTTCAGTTCTTCCTATATAAATTCAGTTAATATGGTTGGTTGGGACATTAGGATTAAAAGTGTAACATAATAAGTTTAAGTATTCCTAACTAATTTAGCTTATTGTTTTTCAAAGGATAATTTAGTTACTTGACGAATTAATACTGTCTCCTTTTTTCATTTTTTTTTTTAGTTTACAATTATTGATACATTAACGAAAATTTTAATATATTCACAAAAAAAAAAAAAAAAAAAACAACGGAAAATTTTAATATATTTAACAAAATAAATAAGCAGGATGATGAATTCTACAAGGCAAATTGACATAAATATATTAAAATTTTCTATGATTATTTGGTGACATTGGTCCCTGAATTATGTTAAGTTGTGTGGGATTAGTCTTTCTATTAAAAATTTTTGTTATTCTACCATTAATTTCAAGAGAAAAAAATTATCCAAGGATATTTTAGTCATTTTATAATAACATTATACAAAAGAAAAATATATTATTGATACAAATATATATAGTAATTTCTCTCATTCTCTTCACCATACATATATACATATACGTTATTTTTATTTTTTTTTTTGTATAATATTATTATGAAATGATTAAAATTCCCTTAGACAAATTTTCTTTTTTTGGAATTAACGGTAAAAAAATAAAAAATTTTAACAAAAGAACCAATCCTACAAAATTTAACATAATTCAGGGACCAATGTCACCAAAAAATTAATTAGTTTGGAGACTATTTATGCCAATTTTCCATTCTACAATTTTATTTATTTTTTTTTTTTTAAACAAACAATAATAGAAATATAGAAATTAATTCTACCAAATGGTAATAGATTGAGAATAAAATATTTAAAAAAAAAAAAAAAAAATTGGTATGTGTGTCAACATGAACACTATTAAAAGATTTTTTTTTTCCCCTTTTTTTTCCTTTTATGTTTTTGAAGGCGAAAATGGTTCTCTTTTTGTCTTAAAATACTATGTCAATTTAAGACATTTTGAAAATTATAGAATTACTAAATTATATTACAATAACATCATACAAAACAACTCGTGTATTTTATAAAAATTAATAATTAATTTTAAAAAAAAAATGTAAAATAATAGATTAAATAAAAAATATATTTTAATAAATATCATATTATTATAAAAAAAATTAATAAATATAAAAAATGATTACTTTAATATATCAAATTCGCTTATGACTCTCAAAAGTCATAGATTTGCTTCACGTCCCTTATAATTTTTTTTTAGAAAAATAATAAATATTTTTATAATAACCAAAGCAGAAAGATTTTTCCTCAAAAAAAAAAGAAAAAGAAAGAAAGATTTGCTGCATGATTTCTATTGCTTTACTTAGTGGAGAAGGGGAGATGAAGATGACAAAATAGTAGTATTTATGTCCGTATTCATCATTCTCTCACTAAGTGTATATACATATATTGTTCATGTAATGGCGCTTCAATATACATTTCTGAGGAGGTGCTACGTGATCGTAGCCAAACTCATCTATCTATCTAACACAATATACAGGTTTCCGCCATATCTACCAGGCTCACGAGCTAAATCCCCACAAGTTCTTTCTGGAAGCGCAGTGCAAATTGAAAGTATTTGGGTAGACAACAGTAGTACTGGGTCATAATTTCTCTGTAGTTTTACCATCCCTCTTGAGCTGTTGCACTCTCTGGCGCAATCTACGACGGTGATCGTGTATCTTCCAAAGTCCATGACCCAGAACTACTGTGGAGTAAATCCCATGTGTGATAATTGGGGCAAGAATATTGTTTGTCTGCAGATGATTTCATAAATAGTAGACGACAAACAAAGAATTAGATTAGAAAACCAAAAAAAAAAAAAGGATCAGGGATCGACCATCTATATAAGGCATGAAGGCGGTCATGGCAGAAGCAAAAACATCTCTCACCTGGATCCATTCAAATCCAAGGTAAAGTGCAAGAAATGCCTCCAGCAGTGGTGAATAGATCTTCTTCATTTGCCTTCTCTCGTACCAGGCTGTTCCAAAACTGAATATGTCAGTGTTTGACAACCAAGGACATTATTAACTATTATAAAAACCAATAGGAATCATCTCCTGTTACATTTTCAATACAAACGTGCCAAGTATCGCAACTCCCTTGTGTAACAAGAAATGTAACATAAGATCTCATCTCTATAAAAACAGGCAGGCAAAACCATTTGCAACTTGACCACAAGCACTATTAAGCATGAAAAAGTTACGAAATTTAAGACTAGAGGAAAATAAGGGATACTAAGAAGACCACTGCATCTAAAAGGAACAAGGGAATCTCACCTGCAAAGAGCTTTTTTAGATCTTTACGTCCAGAACGAGATTGCAAAACTGGTGCAACTACATAGGTAGGATCTGAAATGGGAAAAAAGGTTGTAAGCCCTGTGTAAGTTTAAAAGCATAGGAAAACCTGCATAAGGTCAGTTTTCCATTTTTTTTTTTTTTCTCTTTTTCCATGGGAAATAATGGTAATACCTTTTGGAGATGCAGCAACATAATATAGAGAACCGGTAAGAGCTGCTGTAATGACAGCAGCAAATGCCTGAGCAAACGGGACAAATGGAGGCAGGACACCGGTCTACATTTTAACATATAAACTAATCAGTAACTGAAAGTCAATTGAAGACATTATAATTTAAAGAAAACGAACAAAACATAAAAAAAAAGAAAAACTTTATACGCATACCAGTGATGCCATCCCGCGAGCATCTGTCACCAAATCAGTGCTCCTCAAGAACACATCAGCCAGTGCTCCCTAGAGAGGCAAGAAAATTTAGATAAAAATAAGAATACTAGTTCTGCAGAAAGATTCCTTACGAAAGGCATTCCATATATAGAAGACATTAAGAGAGGCAAATTAATTAATATCCAATGAAGAAGAAAAGTCATAGATAACTAAATGTTTCTATTTTCTTCCATACCTGAACAGCAGCTCGATAAAAGAGCTCTTCTCCCACTGAACTTGCAGCAACAATCAATATAAACTGAAAATCATCATTATAAACAGTCAGTTTGTTCCCTTTGGACTAGAATAAACAATAGGGAAAGCCTTTGCAGGAATGCACAATGTAGGGAATCCATATTTTACCTGCCAAGGTGACATGCCATAAAAGAAACTCCTTAACTCTTCATCCTCTACATCCCTTATTGCACGAGCATGAGGTGATAACTTCACGACCTCATCCTGAATTCATGGAAATTATCTCTTTTACATTAGTAAACTTTCCGGGAAATTCTTCTCCTCCAATAACAACAAAATAAAAGCTTAGGAAAACTTTAAAGAAAAAAGAATAGGTTTTTAGATAATGATGACATAATTGACTATTCAATAATCTTCACAAGAAGTTAAAGTGCAACATACATCTAGTATAAAGAGAAGAGCCATAATTGGAGGAGCAGCATATCCCAGTCCTTCAACAATAGCATCTAGAGACAGTTCAAAACCTCCTGTATGATCAATCCCTGTAAAGGAGCATATGAACTCTCCCACCAAAGCCATTGCACCATATATCCCTGAATTAGAAAAGAAAACAATAATAACTGTAAAAAATCTTTCCCAAAACAAAATGAAGAACAGAAACAAGGAAAATAGTACCAAGTGTAAGACGTGAAGTGTCCCACCTCACTCTCTATCTCTAGCTCTATATTTCTCGAAGACTCCAAAAGACTTTTTGGATATTAATAATTATAAATGCTAGAGAATTCTACAGAAAATTTTTGGTAGAGCTTCTTGAAGGCTCTAAAATTTTAGATAATTGGACGATACTCATCAACTATGAAACTTCTAGTAAGTTCTACCATCCAATTTCGCCTAGTATTAATATGGGTGTTGGTCATTTGACAAGAGAAGAGTTGATGAGAAAAGAAAGAGCCTATTGTGTAAGGTGTGTGAGTAAGAAGTATCTACGAGTCAAGTGAGTTACATAGTAAAAATTGAGAGCCACACTTCAATCTAAATATCAATAAAAGTGTCTTTATTCAATCAAGTCCTCCGCTTTCTCTACATGTACAATTTGAAGTACAAGAATTAACTAACTCAAGATCAGGAGATGCATCAAAGATTCAAAGTCAAATAAATGTTTTAAGAGAAGCCAAAGAAAAGGATTATTTCCTTTTTTTATTGGTAATTGAAGCCAATGAAAAGGTACAGACAAATTCTCATCCCACGCTAGAAAATAATAAGAATAACTATACCCTTTTCTAAAATTCATCAATAAAAGTATCTCATTCTTCTTCACCTTTTCTTGATCACCTAGAACCCAAAAGGCAAAACTAGATTCAAAACTCAATACACAGACACCCACTAAAATAGCTTGACTATCAACATAAGAGGAAACTAAAAGGGAAGAAGAATTTCAACCAAAAAATGCAGCACATAAACACAGAATTATAATTTAAACAAATTTAAATAAATAAATAAATAAAAGAAAGGATCAAACTTACCGATACCATAACTGAGTCTAACAACAGCTCCAATCTTTTCCCAAACTGGAAACTCAGTTTCACCGGTGAAACTCTGATTAAATGTTGTAACCTCCATAGCTGAGCTTGCATACCTTCCAACTCCAGCAGTCTCACTTTCAACAGCACCACCCTCTACCGCCTCCGCGCTACTGCCTCCTCTATCAGCTGTAGCCTTCACCCTAACCAGCTGAAACTCACCTTTCTTCCTCCCCTTCTTCTTCATACTGACACCTCTAACATCAAACAAACTAACTCCACATTTTTTAAAACCCAATAAAGCCGTCGTTGCCGTATTGGGAGTTTGAAAAGTCAATGGAAACTCCATTAAACTGTTCAGAAACCCCAAAGAACTACACTTACTTCAAAAAGTGTTCTTCGTTCTTCTTCGGTCTATGGCGTCGTTGACGATGTCGGATCACTTAACGATCTTTTAGCTTAGGAATGGATTACAGTAGGGTGCGGTGAAGTTATGAAGGTGAAATGAATACTGGCCGTTGATTTATTTGCGTTATCACTGTTGTGGCATCTGGATGGGGCTGGGCCCCGTGAAAGTCAACGATTTGATTTGAAACTTTATTCTGCGTTGAGGATCGACGGTGAAGATGTGAGGTGTATGGTGGGGCCGAGTATGTGGTGTTAGGGAATAATTGGGGCGGGTTCTGTGGATATTTTATGTATATCTGAGAAACCATTTGTGTTCTGACACGTGGAGATAATGCAGTCCACATGGACTGGTGGGGGAAGAAGATAGATTTGGGGCTATAATGGGGAAGGGGAATCCGCCTTGTGTGACTTGTTCTTCAATTCTATGTTGAAATTTTTTCCTGAAGAGTCACCTTTTTATGTTTCATTATATTAATTTTTAAAATTTATATTTTATTTATAAATATTTATTTCTTGTATTTTTAGTTTTTTATTTAAAATAACAAAATTTTGTGTACTGTATTATGTCTACTTTTATGCTATTTTAAGAAAGAAAAAGAATCAAACATGTTATCTTCTGAACTATTTAGTGTCCAAGCAAATACACCTTATTTTTTTTTGAGTTTGAGTAAAAAATTAAAAAATATAAAAAATATAAATATATATCAATTCAATGAAAATATCATCATTACACTAATAAAATATGTTATTTTTATCTCCCACTTACTAGACAACTTGTTAACTTGTCCCTACCTTACTCCTCGTTTTTTGCAATCCACTCAACTCTTTTTGAAACAAAATGGGCAAACTAAAAAAAACACTCCAATCCAAATACACCCTAAATATATAACAAATACCAATCATAAACAGAAAAAATTTAATGTATATAATATATTATATCCATTTTTTTTATTTGTTACTAAAAAAAATTTTACAACTTAAAATAAAATAATAATAATAATAATGTTGTAGATAGTGAAAACTTGTAAAAGTAATTTAAGATTAATTAAGTGGTAAATAAAGTTTTACCTAATTAATTTTTAATACAACAAATCATATGTTGACATGTGTCAAAGACCAAAGGAATCTCTCGACCAATAAAAAAGTGTCACGTTACTACTAAGGAACTCTTGATCAATCAGATGCAATCACTTTGTCACATCTTTCTTTATAAATAAAAGAATAAGAAAGGGTCCAAGAAGATCTTGGAAGTAATGAAGTTATGTTGCATGGGACTTTTCCATTCTAAAGATTTCGATATTAAGTCCAAAGACCTTATCAAATCAAGCCCAAAAGGTCCGGTTCAGTCCCCTAAATATTTACATTTTTTTCGAGTTGGTCTTAAAGCTTTAATTTCTTTTTTTTTTTTTTTTTTGGTAAGCCTTAAAACTTTAATTTCATATAAATTGATCATTTTTTTTAAAATTTTACAAATTAATCCTTTCAATTAAAATTGGCCAATAATCGATTTGAAAAATGATCTTTTTAGCATGTAATTGATGTATCTATTAAACTTAAACTATTTTTTTGTCATTTCATGTTAGAAAAAGAAAAAAAAAAAATAGGATGTGAAATAAAATATATTAAGTGTATATTCACTTGATTCAACTAGCCCGTTTTTCCTTTCTTTAGTTAAAATTTGAAGTAGAAAGAATTTAAAACCTTTGAAGTTTAACGGGTGTATCAATTATATGCTAAATAATGGTTGGATATTAACTAATTTTGATTAAAATGACTAAAAATAGATAAATAATCAATTTGTATGAAATTAAAATTTTAAGGCTAACTTAAAGAAATATAAATAATTAAGAGACAAAGAGAAGTTTCCTTTATATTTTATTTTACAAATGTATTTTTAATTAAAAATATTAAATTTTTTTTAATTTACTCTTTTATAAAAAAATAATAATTAATAAGTATTCCATCTTCGATATTAATAAAGAATAAAAAGGAGTAATTTACCATTCCGTCCCCAAAAATATAAATAAAAATGATAAACATGACGAAAATACTTTTCGTCACAAATTTGAACGCCTTTGGAGACTTGATTTCTTAGGGTCTTGAAGCAGAGTTGGCAACTTTTCAATATCCACCCCTTAAATTAATGATTAGGCAAATTGGTGCAAATAGTTCTTTATCTTTTTTCAATTGGTACTTATAGTCCTAAATCTTTAATTTTATCTTTTAATATCCTCTATATTTTTTCGATTGGTGCATATGGTCCTTTCATTAAATTTTTAAAGGTCAACTGTTAGTCAATATTTTTATTTTTATTTTTATTTTTAATAAATTTCAAGGGCAAAATAGTCTTTTTAACTACACCTCTCGCCTCTTTTATATATATATATACCTCAATGACAAAATCGACATTTTCATCCTCTATTCCAAAAAAAAAATAAAAATAAAAATAAAAAGAGAGGATTTTTATTTCGTGAAGCTCAAAAGTAAAATTCAAAGAAGTAAAATTTTGAGGATACGGTGAACTTCCAATTTGAATCCACAATATTTGAGACTACTTTTGCATAAATTGAGTAGAGGGGAATAAGAAATTTACTATGGGTAAGTTTTTATTCTTTTCTAATGTAGAAAGATTCAATTTTTTGTATTACATGCCAACTGAAAAACTTTTTCCTTTTTCTTTTAGGGATTTTAATTTTAAATTTTTAGACTATTTTGACGTATGACTCCTTAAATGATTTCTAGTTTGCTTACTTTCCCACTGCCCATGGCTAAAGAAAGAGCACTACGACTATCACAAAAGACCATTCACAACTGAAAGTCCAGATAACTACCCCATTTCACTTATCATTCCCAACCACCCTAACAACATAAAAAGAAGAGTATAATTTTTATTAGTCCAGGTAATGTATTAGGTCTTATTATTATTATTATTATCTTGGACATTTTAATCCATTAAAACAGAAGATTCAAATTTAATATAATAGAATTGAAATAATTTGAGATTTGATTTTTCTATTTTAAATAATTATTTAATATAAAAGATTCAAAAAATATTATTATTTAATAAAGAAATTAAAATAACAAAATGAAATAGATGGTGCATGTCTTTTTTTTTATTATTATTATCTTTGACTTCTTAGTTTTTTTTTTTTTTTTTTTTTTTGGAATAGGGAGTGAAAATGTCGATTTTGTTTTTGGAATATAAAAAGGAAAAAAAAAAGGAGAGAGGTGTAGTTAAAAAGACTATTTTGCCCTTGAAATTTATTATAAAAAACTGGTTGACTAACAATTGACCGTTAAAAATTTAACGGAATGACCATATGCACCAATCAAAAAAACATAAAAGACATTAAAAGATAAAATCAAAGATTTAGGACTATAAGCAGCAACCAAAAAAAGATAAGGGACTATTTGCACCAATTTGTCTTAATACTTATCTTATTTTTTTATTTATAAATAAATAAATGACCAAGTAAATGTATTTAATTGGTCAATTTAATAAATTAATGTCAAGAAGATGTAGCTTAATTGATAGCAATCTCACTTATAATTATCGAATCATGAGTTCAATACAAAACAGAGGTAAAAATGTCTTAAATTTTAAAAAAAAAAAAAAAAAAAAAAATTAATCAATTAATATTTAAGATTTTTTTAAAAAAATTTTGAGATACTTTCACCTACACATTTATAACATGTCTTGAACTACCGAATTTTCATGTCATAAAGTCACTACTAATTGAGCTGCCTCTTCCTAACCATTAATTCTTTTTTTCTTTTTTTTTTTTTGAGGAAATCCTTTAAAGTATTAATAATTATTATTTATTTATTACCTTAAAAATTAAATTACATTTATTATATATTTTTAATACTTAATAATTAGTATTTATTATAAAAGTAAAATTAAAATATACTCATTTTTATATTATAATTCTTTTGAAGGATTTAATATTTCGTTAAAAAAAAAAAAAAAAAAAAAAACAGGAGGGAGCATCAATTTATTTGGAATGTTACAAAAGAGTACAAACATTCGTAAAGCAAACAACTGTGAAATTTCAAGAACTACTTAGTAGCTAGGGAGATTCGATATTCTCTTTAACAAGATTGATGAGAACTTTGGAGGACGGATCGAAAACATCGTATCCATGTTCTCCAGTCTCCTCAAAAACACTCACCACTGACACACCGTGCTCCTCCAATTTCTTCGCGAACTCAATTTGTCGATCTATCATCGGATCACCTTTGCAGCCTGTCACCATAATCTTCCATCCCAGAAGCTTGATTTGATCGAGAACATCGGTTTTAATCCCAACCATCGGATTGCAAAACTCGTGGTCCCTATCTGCACCGATCGGTAAGCATAAATTCCAGACGTTATCTGTAACAGCCGGTGGTATAACGTTGTCATCCATCAACCTCAGCTCCGACTCTGTTCTCTTCTGCCCACCAAAAAATGGATGGTGCAGTATCAAACCTTTGATTTGCAGAGGCTTCAGATCGTTTGCGCAGGGAGCCACACGCAATCCCGCATGATAAGCCAAGTTTGCCCCACCGCTTGACCCCATCAGGTAACACCTAGAAACGTCACCGTATTTTGTCAGCCATTCATCCTCGGAATTCTTGATCCAGTGCAGCGCTTCCACACCGTCTTCATAAGCTGCCGGAAGCCGGTTCTGGGGAGCAAGACGATACCCGACTGAAACTACCATCGCGGGGATCTCGGTCGTAATCGCATTATAGTGCGTGTAAAACGCCGTTGTATCTGGACTACAGTGTACCAATCCACCGCCGTGAAAGTAAACAACGACTGGCAGTTTTACTCCCACCTGGTTCGAATCAAACGATTGGCGGGGTACGAAGATCCGAACCCAAAGTTTTTTGGATTCGTTGATGGTTATGTCTTTGCTAAGGTGAAATGGGTTGCTCAGATCAGCCGAGGCAGGGGTCTTTCGTGATATTGCCTCAAGCCACTTTTGATCCATGCCATCTTGCTTCACGGAGATCCCCGTTGTGCTTGAGCCACCGGTGTCAACAGGTGTTGATGGAACATTCTTCATATGTTCATCGGACATTGTTACTGAAGGTTGAAGATGAAATCCGATATGGTGTTTTGCAGTAAAAAACTACTACTAAAACCCCAAGCCTTCAAATGGAATTCTGGGAAGGGCATTGGCTATGGGGATTGATTATTGATATACACACAACAAAATAAATGGGATGCGGGTCCAACAGAGGTCTTCGGTCAAATCCGGTTTACTCGAATATCTTGCTCGTTACGTAAAATATGTGAAATTTTTTCGTGTGCGGAAAGAACAAAGACAACGTAGTGATGGTCTGAGGAAAGGTCAAAAAGAAAGAGTGATGTCATCGTTTCGTGTGCAGGTCGATTAAACTTAAGGGAGTGGGTGAGACGTCAACTTTGTTTCTGTCGGGGGTGAAATTAAGGGTGTGTTTGGATTTTCCTTAGAGTTGAGTGGAGTTTTTTTGTTCTCCAATAATCTGAAATATTTAGATATTATTTTTTTCTAAAACAAGTTTTTTTTCACTTTAAAATCTTATATCTATATTGTGGAGCTCACTTAATAAAATACATATATTATTAATAAAATAATATTATACACTAAAATTCAAAAAAATATTCTTTTACACACACAATTATTACACCTATAAAACCTATATATTTAACCTCCATTTTTTCCAACATAAAATTCAATTTGAAAAAACATGGGGGACAATTTTTTCTTTGAGTGATAACTTGTCTCAAAAACTTCATTTTTTTCCTAATATAGTGGAAATCCAAACACACCCAAATTTTTTAATTATTAAGTCAAAAAATTAAAGTAATATTTATTAGTATTTTGTTTTTTATTATAATTTTATAATTATTTTTATTAAAATTTAATGTAAAAATAATTAGACTGTATATAGATTAAATTT
Organism: Marsdenia floribunda; assembly: GCA_035583425.1. Classification (NCBI taxonomy): domain Eukaryota; kingdom Viridiplantae; phylum Streptophyta; class Magnoliopsida; order Gentianales; family Apocynaceae; genus Marsdenia; species Marsdenia floribunda. The sequence goes on along the minus strand of JAXGGT010000131.1, from coordinate 3,263,224 downwards.
TGGTTAATAAAAAAATTTGATTTAACATATTTTACAAGTTTTATAAAATTCTAGTATTAATTACCATTTAAAAAAAAAAAAAATGCATAATAAAGTGACATGTGATTAGATTATCACTTCATTCTTAGGATTATTTTTACACCCAAAAAAATTATCTAAAACCACTTTTTGTTATAAACGAAAAAAATTATTCAAATGCATTTTTTAAAAACAAAAAGTATTAAACTCAATTGAAAATGATCTTATTTATTATTTTAATAAATTATAAATTTAAATTATATTAGAGATAAAAAAATTTTAAAAAAATGAAAAGATTATAGTATTTATTAAGAAAATTAGTGAATTTAGTTTTTACTGTTCAGGGTTATAGTGTAGTTACTCTCTTTTTCTTTTTTTTATTTAGTATGTCTTCAATGTATAATAAATTGATGTATTTAGTTATTTTTTTCACAAAATCTCTTGTTTGGGCAAATCAAATTTGTGAAGAAAATGACCAAATACATCAATTTAATATATATTAGTAACTTACTAAATAAAAAAAAAAAAAAAGAGACCAAGCAAACCCAAATCCACCAATTTTACTATTTATTATATCTTTTATGGCAATTTGGTAAGTTTAGTCTCTAAACTATCGCGATTTGGTGATTAAGGTCCTTGAACTAATTTTTTGTACAAATAAGTCTGCTAATTATACAAATTATGTGATTAAGGTCCTTCCATTTAAATTTTTTTGTTAAACTACTGTTCACAGTTAAAAAATAAAAATGTCCAAGGATATTTTGGTCTTTTCATATGGAGAAATAAAAAATGAAAAAAAAAAAAAAAAAGAAGAAAATGGCTCTTCTCTCTCTCTCTCTCTCTCAACTGAAGAATGCCTGATCTGTGAATCACACCTCATTATTGGCATCACTTTTTCGAAAGCTTCAACAGGCAACGTTGTTAAGTGAATAAATTTAACCCCTCTTTATCAGCTTAAACTTTTAGAGTATGTGACAATTTAACTCAATTTAACATGGTATCAGACTATTGCCCCCACTTATTGATTATTGTGCACGTGTTGGGCCTTGTTAAGAAAATTTGTGATTGGCACACACGTGAGGGGGTGTGTTAAGAGGATAAATAAAAATGTCCAAGGACATTTTGGTCTTTTCATATGGAAAAATAAAACTAAAAAAAAAAGAAGGAGAAAACGGCTCTCTCTCTCTCTCTCTCAACTGAAGAATGCCTAATCTGTGAATCACACCTCGTTATTGGCATCACTTTTTCGAAAGCTTCAACAAACAACGTTGTTAAGAGGATAAATTTAACCCTTCTCTATTAGCTTAAGCTTTTAGAGTATGTGACAATTTAACTCAATTTAACATGGTATTAGATTATTGCTCCCATTTATTGATTATTGTGCACGTGTTGGGCCTTGTTAAGAAAATTTGTGATTGGCCCACACGTGAAGGGTGTGTT
>JAXGGT010000131.1:3240511-3257022 GCA_035583425.1 Marsdenia floribunda | reverse complement strand
AAGGGAGGGGGAAATTTTTTTTTTTTTTTTGGGTTTTTGAAAAAAAAAAAAATTATTGTGATGACTATTTTGCCCTTGATAAAATTTTAAAATTGGTCAACGGTAGTTAACTTTGCTAAAAAGTGATAAATTTGGGCAAAAAAACTATAGTCACAAAAACGAAAAAAGGTTGGGAACCCAAAAATTAAAAATTAATCAATTGAGACTAAACTTGTAAATGAGAATTACGTTTGGGACTAGACTCATCAATTTTCCTTGTTACAAATAACTTAAATTAATATATATATATAATAATTAAATGGTATATTTAATTTTTATATGAAGTTCCTCTCTTGATTTGTTAGTTTAGGAATCTCTCTTACTTGTTGACTTATCAAGAGGTTAAAGATGCAAATCTCTTGATTGTTCCACATATTAGTCTAAACTAGAAAAGCTTGGGACACCATCTGAAAAAAAAAAAAATTCATATGTTTTTATTAATGTAATAAATAACAAATGAAAATAATATTTTCCTAATCCTATTATGACACGTGACAGAAAAACACCCCACGCGCTGTGTATTTTCAATTGATTTCAAGAATTGAAGGGAAATCTTTGTCCTTAAAAATAATTTCACTTGTTTTTCCTTTGTACTTCTTTTTTTTTTTTTTTTTTTTAAATTCACTTCTTTTTTTGAAGAACACTCAAAACTCCAGAGCTAATTTGAAGGTCACGAGATATGGCTTTGCCTGTGAAGAAAGAAGTTAATGATACTATTTGATGTTATTCTCGCGCAATCATTACCCTCTCTTTTTCTTGAAATCAAAATTTAAGTTTGAGTTAAAAAATTTCAGGTTTCAGGTGTTTTGAACAGCTGATTCTAAAGCTTGATTAGTACAGGTAGTTTCTGAGTTTCATGATTTTAGATATATCCTTCTTGTTTGGTTACTGGTAATTCTTGGGAGATAATCCTTTTTACGTATGTTTTATATTTTCTTGGTGTGGTTTATAGTTCTAGCTGCTTCCATCAATCAGCTATAGAAATTATTAGGTTTTTTTTTTTTTTTTTTTTTTTTTAAAGATAAGCTTTTTATTTATTCATATATTTATTTTAACATTTCTTGCTTGGTATGAACACGTCCATTATCCAGTGCATTCTGTGTGTATAACATATGTATATATATATATATCTGAAGCTCCTTCTGCAGTTTTCGGTGTAATTTTTTGCTTTCTGTCTTTTACTTTTTCTAGATTTTTGTATACCATTAAATTTCACTTGAAAATATTATTACCTTGCACAAAGACAACATACATTGATTGATTTCAGTGATTAGTAAAACAAGGGTTTGTCTCAATAGGAACTTGGGGAGAGAAAATTCCTTTCCTTTCCTTTAATGATTTATTTATTGAACACGTACATATGTATATATATACATTTGTTTATAATGGTTATTTACTTTTTATTTTGGCCTAGAAATAACTGCTTTCTCTTATATCAGAAATTTTGGCATTTGATGTATGGATCACATGGAATCATCTTCACTTGGTGATGTAAAGGCTTCGAATGACGATACTAAGGAAGCTGGAACTAATTTTGCTGCAGAAAATATTACCATCACACATGTGGATAATCCAGGCAAGGTGTCTATGGACTGTCACGATGAATCGACCCTCTTAGAGGACGTAAGCAGTGTTCCTCTTTTTATAATTGCTATTGATAAACAAATATCCACATTTGACTTGATAAAGATTTTGATTGTTTGACTGTCATGATGAATCAACTCCTTTTAGAGGATTTAAGCAGCATTCCTCTTCTTATAACTGTAGTGGAAAAATGAATTTCCACATTTTGTTTGAGATAAGTATTTGAGTGTTTGATCCTTTAATATTTTCCCTCATACCCTTGTTGTAGAATGAGTTACTACGTGCCCAAAGTAATGAAACAATTTCAAACGTTAAAGATCACACAGTTTTTATCAGAATTGCTTTTGTTCTGTGGTCATTTGCATAATTTTGAATTGGTGGGTGTTTAATTAATTGACTATCTTCCAATGCAAATGCTTATAAGGCGAGAAGAGTAACATTGGTTCTTTTCATGCTTTATTTGAATCAGTTCTTTCTAGGTAACTATAGATAACAAGGTCATATACTAATATAATGCTGCTCCAATATAATTACCAGTTCTTTTCTGCGCTGGGACAGTGCACAATGGTAACGTCAAGAGAAAAAAAATACTATTAAGGTGCTTATGGTTTATGTTCAAGGGTGCAATTTTTCTTGATAATGCTTCAAAATAATTAATTGTAATGTATATTTGCATGCAAAACAAATGAAATTTCACCAAATCTGTATAAGAGGATTGAGATCTTGATCCATTCGGTAAATGCTGCTATAAGTGTTAGGATAATTGTCTACATTTTCTCATAAATATGATTCCTGTCCTTTTTCTCCCATTATTCATGCTGTATTAACAATGTCTTAGGAAGCTATTAGACAGTACTGTTTCACTATGAATTTCGTGGGCAGTGTGCAAATCCATATTTAGTGTTTTTCATCCAGAGTAGTCTTGGTTTTCCCAGAAATAGTTATAATCAGACATTCACTTGTATACAAGTTTTGAATCCCACCTAGTTATTCTCCCCACTGATCTTTGATAGTTTCCCACCTTGATTCTTGGTGAGAACAATTTGAATATTCCTGAATCTGGTATTTTATTGCATCTAGAAATCCGATACTAATTTGGGGGACAGATTGGACCAATCAAATCTGTCACTATCCTGGTTTTCACATTTAAACAAACTACTTGGACTTGTATTTAATTCCAGTATTCTAGGGGATTTCTAGGATGAATAAGTTGTTGCTAACTTTGTTGAACATTGTATTGTCTCCTATTTTTAGCATTCTTTTTGCAATACAAAATAATACTAAATGTTTGCTGCTGATGTAAGACAGGTCAAAGTTTGTGATATTTGTGGGGATGCTGGCCGGGAGGATTTGCTTGCTACCTGCAGCAAGTGCACTGATGGTGCAGAGCATATGTAAGTCTGTTATTCCCTGGTTTTACTTGTGTGTGTGTGAGTTTTTATTTTTTCCTTTCTTTTTCTCAATTTCTTCCTAAGATTAGGATATTTTACTGTTTATAATTCGAGATCACCAATTAACACTTCATTTCTTGTTTGTTAGTTACTGCATGCGCATAAGACTGGAGAAAGTTCCTGATACTGATTGGATATGTGAAGATTGTGTGCTTTCAGAATTTCAGGACCACAGAAGGGAAACAAGATGTTCAAATTTTGCTGCAAGTCTGAAACACAATAAAGATGAACTAGAACAAGAAGTTGAAGCTTCAGGTGCATCTAAGGTGAAAGCAAATCCGGTATGTGATTCAAAAGTACTGGATATAGACAAGAATAGAAGAGAAAAATTCAGTTTTCAACCATCTTTTAAAAGGCCCTTAGGCAATGTACAATCTGCATTATTGATGAGAAGAAGGGCGCTTGGATTAGACAATGTATTGACGTCTAGACAATATAACAAAGCTCCAAAGTCTCAAGAAGTTTCGGCAAAGTCAAATCATGAATTGTCATTGCCAAAAGATCGTTTGAGCACAAGGCATAATGCAGACGTGTTAACCTTATTGAGTCAAATATTTCCAAAATCACAGCAACTTCCAACATCATCAGGTATTCCTCTTTGCATCATCAAATATTTAAAAGTTTTTATTTTATTCTAAAGTTGTATTTCCTGTGGCATTTGCATGAAAATTTTCCTTCCTATATTTTTGGAGGTGTACTCAAAATCTTTTCGATGTGACAGGTTTACTTTCTAAGTCAAAGTCATTCAACGGTTCAGATAGAAGACGGAAAGTTCAATTTTTGGAAAAAGGCCCCGAAAAACAGAAGTTTCTCCACGAAACTGCTGTTGGTACAAAAGGAAAAAGCTGTGCTTTCAGATCACTGAAGAAATCTCTGTCATTCAATGATGGCAGTGCTGGCCACTCATATGCCCTTGACGCTGAACCTAAGACTATTACCCCAAAACGTTTTCTGGTTTCTGATACCAAGAGATTGAGACCCTTGAAGGAATGTGGTTCAGCTGAAATGGAAGTTAAGCCTGTACTTAAGAAGCCTCGGATTCTCTCACCTGGTGGACTTTCATTTGTATCCTCAGTTGAAAAGAAGTTTGGTACTCATTGTGAACCTATATCAACAAATTTTTCTGGAACTAAATGGTCTGATATAAAAACTTCCCAAAATTTGATCAAATCAGGTAATTCAAGGCATTTGACCTATCTTGCCCACAGGACATCATATGTATGCAATCATTCAAAACCCCTCCTGCCTCCCTTTCCCACAAAGCAAGAATGCAGATTGCTTGTGTATGTAATTTTGGAGGATGGGGATTTTTTTTCTTTTTTTTTTTTCTTGTTTGATCTCTCCCTCGAATTTACACAAAGTAATGTTGTGTTCCTTGAATACCTTCCTAGGAACAGCTAGTGCCGATGAAAAGAAGTCCTCCACAAAGTCCAAACCTTCTCAGGAGCAAAGGAATAAAGGTGAAGTAACTTTGAGTTCCTTGTTGAGTTTTAGGGGGCATCAAAGTTGTGTTAATGCAACTGGACAAGCTAAACTACCTGCAGTAGAGAGATCTTCCCATCAAAATCCCAAAGCCCCACAGAGCTCTCATTCTAGGTTTAATGATGGTTGTACTTCTGATGGAACTGAGATCATACCGAATCATAATCCTGTAACTGCACTTCATGCCATGAACAGTCAAACAGAAGACAACTCTTCTGTTTCAGCTAATGATATGAGAATAGATAAAGATCTGAATAGAAGTGGTGGAGAACTTTCTGCTTCGCCATTGTACTATCACCTTAATGCTGACGGATCCTTGGCCATTCCTTTGTTTGATTACCTATGGAAGTATGTTTCTGCTTTTAATTTTACTTCTACTTTAATTTTCTTTAGTCACTAACTGATTATGTAGATTTCTACCATGCAATTCTTATGGTGCTTTGCAAATACTTTTCAGAGGTGAATTTCAAGTACGCAGCAACCAGATGCTTCCTGGGGTGTTGTGTAGGATACAAGCCCATTTGTCTACTCATTCATCGCCGAGAATTCCTGAAGTAGTGAAGAAATTCTCTGGCAAAATCCTCCTGGAGGAAGTCCCTCGGATGAGTGCATGGCCAATTCAGTTCTTGAATGATCAACCTCAAGATGATAGCATTGGGCTTTACTTTTTTGCACAAGACATTGAAAGGTACTCATTCTTCCTTTTCTCTTGCTCAAATTTAATCCACTGGATATGTTTCTGAGAGTTTGCATTGATTTTTTATCTGCTTCTAGTGCAGCTATTCGAAGTACAAAAGCTTTTTGCAATGTATGATAGATTATGATTTAGCTCTAAAAGGAAATTTTGATGGGATTGAACTTCTTATATTCTCTTCCAACCTGCTTCCAGAGAAATGCCAGTGTATGAACTGAACTTTCATGCTTTCTTATTTTGAGGATTGATTGAACATGTTTTTATACTCTCAAATATCGGGCAATTATTTTCTCATCTATTTCTTGGTAAATTGTATCATATCATTTTCAGGTTGGAATAAATTATTATTCTTGTGGGGCATCTTCAAACAGAGGAAGTTTGTTGCCACATGAAACTCCGTATTCATCCATTATAAGTGTTTCTCGACATGTCCCCTTTGATTGTATGGCTCATGCTGAGGTGATCTTCAATGCTTATTTTGATTCAGATTTAGTAGAGGAGTGAGACAACTGATTTCTTCTCTGAGATGAATTAATTATCGATAATATATAGGTGTTGATCAAATCAACGACCAACGTGGTTTGTGAATTTGAGCCAAAAATCTGGCATGTATATGTGTACAGGCAGACTAGTTGGAGCAGATAGGCAGACAAATGTGGATGGTGTCCACATGGTGTATGTGTCACATACTCAAAACTTCATATGGAATCTAATGCATGGTAAACAAGCCTTCAGCTGTTTATCCAAGCAATTTATTTACTTCTGTCGTCAGCTGCAAGCCCATTGCAGCCAAAAACTATGGACAGACTATTGAGACTGCAATCCTTGGAGAGGCAAAGAAAGGTGGTGATGATTTTGGTGACTTCATACAAAGTTGAGTTAGAGAATAATTCTGGCGATAGGGACTGATGCATTTCCCTGTAGTACTTAGAAAACACAAGCACATTTGAGCTGGGTAGATTATTCAGCAATGGAAGTAGTAAGCCTTCACCAGTTATAGACTGATTTCTTCCAAAAACATTAGTAGGTGAGCAACCACAGCTGCAGACAGATTCAAGCAGGTTTTTTCTTTTAATTAAATGTTCTTTCTATGCCTATATTCTTCCTCTTTCCACTTACCCCGAGATTATTCTTGATTAGATAGACAATATATCCTGAGAACTGATAGTAATGTTACAAAATTCTTCTTGGTTTATGATAATAAAAATGCAAATCCTTTTCCCCATTCCCCCCATTTAGAGTTGATTTTAGCAATTCCCTGCCTTCCTGTTTTGTGCTATTTTCTCTTCATTAATTTCTTAAATGATCATTATTTAGTCCTTTTTTTTTTTTTTAAACATTTGATTCTTTAATAAAGTTTTATTTTCAAAATTTTTGCCAATAATGTTCCTTTAACATTGACCATTCAGCAATAATAATTTTTTTTTCTTTCACTATATTAATAAGTTTGTAATATTAAGAAACATTATTGGTGAGTTTTCCTTATATTATTTCAACCATCTTGAGAGAAAGGGCAATGGATGTGGCACTAAAAAATTGTACATTTTTGTGATGTAAACTTCTTGAGTTTTATTAAATTATAAGATATATCCTGCAAGTAAATGGCGTTTACCCTAATAATTATTATTATTATATTGTATTGTTTAAATTGTAAAGAATGAATGCTTGAGAATAAGGTAGTAGTTTGACATTTCTTAACGTGTCAAGTGGAGGATCTTGATTTGATTCTTACCGAGAAAGGTTTTGTAGTGAATGTTTCTTTACTTTGGGAAAAATTTGAAGCAATACAAGTATTCAATCTTACAATATTGATGTAATGATTTTTTTTTTTTTTTTAATTAAGAAAAAAAAATATTATTTTTGGACTAAATATAATAATATAAATTAACAGAAGCCGCCTTTGATGAGCGTAATGGGATTAGGGGGTAGGTGAGGATTGGGGGTGGGTGGCTTATCAGATTTGGAGTAGTAAAAAGCTTTTTACATTATGAAATTAATATAACTCCAAGGGGTAGGTGAGTTATTAAGGTGCTGTCTTAGCATAAGTAAGGTCGCGGGATCAAAATTGTACTTATATATATAGTTGTTTAAAAATTTAGGGTTAGGACGGTACCACCTATAGTTGGGACCTATTTCGAATACGAAAAAAAATTAATATAATATTTATTTATGTAAATTTTTAAGACCTCTTTCAATATATATATGTATATATATTACTGCTTTTTTTTAAAAAAAAATAAATGCTAAAATTTCAATTAAAAAAAGACTAAAATAACTCTTTATTCTACACAAAATATTAATATATTTTTTGAAGGAGCAGAAATATTTAGACATTAAGTATTAATCAAAAGGTCAAGACGGTGTAACTCAGTTGGCAGCACCTTCACTCATGATTCGAGAGGTTATGAGTTCGAAACACAATAGAATCAAAAATGCCTTAAATTTTTTTTTAAAAAAAAAAAGTTATTAATCAAAAGACATTTCTTTCTTTTCACGTTGAAAAAATAAAATAAAATCAAAGTGTATTTATTCATATCAAGATGACTTAGTTTATTTTGGTAACAACTCATATTAAAGACGAAAGTGTCTTAATTTTTTTTTTAAAAAAATGTATTTATTTATATTTTTTTTCTTAATATTTTTTTTTAATTAAAAAACATCTTTAATTTTTATTTTTTTTTTCTTATATATGATAAGGAAAAAGAATCTTTAAAAATAAAGTAAAAATAAAAGAATATTTTAATATTAACAAAAAAAAAAAAAAAAACATATCTGCATAAAAGGTGAAAAATATGGTTAGGTAACAAATAAAAAAGATAGAAAATTTATAATTTTATTAAGTTTGGGAAAAATTATTTATACCAATACTACTATAAAAATTTTGTACATAAATTTTTTTGTCTAAAGTTCTCCGCCAACCCAATCGGTCAGCCCCTGTTGAGGACAAGCAGAAGTTCTCAAATTGATGGGAATATATTCTCTGTAATTGTTTTCTGTTAGAAGATTTCATTTCACCATCTCTATTTGTTTTCCTATATATATATGTAGAGAGAGAGAGAGAGAGGGGCATCCGATCCCAATTCCCAAGGTTGAAGGAACTCTCATCATCTCTCTCTCTCTCTTCAGTTTATAGCAACAACAAAACACATATGGATGCATCATTCAGAGGCTGAGATTTGCTCAACCATTTGTGTCCTCATCTCCCCTACCACTTTCTTCTGGTTGGTATCAATCCCCACATTTCTCCCTCTCTCTCTATCTCACATGTATGTATATATATATTGTTACTGGTGGCCAGCGCTGATTCCAAATCCATACTTTGTCGCTTCTTTTTTTTTTTTAGGATTCATTCATGTGGCTCTGACTCTCCAAAAGATTCATTCACTTACTCCCTCTCTTTCTTCTTATTGTAGTAGTAGTTCTGTGAAGCTTTTCTCTTTCTAAAATATTCTTGAGTCACTTCCAGCAATCAAGAAAATGCCTTTTTTCTAACAATTTTTTTTTTTTATTTTTTATTTTTATTAGACCCACATATACATATTTTCCGGGCCCCTGTTTAATATTCAGTATTTACACTTTTATTGCCGTAACATTTTCAGCATTTCTTTCGCTATTGTGAGCTTGAAAAGGTTTTCTATTTTCCGTCTTTGTGTATATATGTGATATGTCTGTGAATGTGGGATTACGTATTTGGTGTAATTAACTGTTTTAATTATTTATTTTGAAACTCAGATCTCGGAAGAAAGGGCTAAATTTAATTTGCTTCTTTGTCTTTGGCTGCAATTCTCATCTGGGTTCAGAAAAGTGCCAATCACGGTAAGATAAGAATTGCTGTTAATTCAATAAAGGGATTTTATCAGATATGTAGTTTATATATTCTGCAACCCGGACATGGTATTGTGCTTGGTTTCTACATGTTCATTGCGGATACAATTTGCCTTTAACATGTTAGAGAGGTTCATCATTTCATCTAGACTTCAACTTTACAGATTAAGAAATGGATCTTGATGTGGGAAATTCTGCAGAAACATGCTAGTAATGCTTGAAGGTGGAAGTCCATTTTCGCAGACAAATGTCTAATCTAGAAAAGTAAATTTCAGAGAACTTGTTGCTCAGATTGGTTCTTTGATTGATTTTAACGGGTATATAAAACTTTTGGAGGTCAATCTAACCATTACTATAGAATTGGTTATACTACAAGTAGTAGTTGTTTTAGTTTAGTTGGAAGCTCTTCTATCTTGTGGTACACACTTTTCTTGAGTGCCTGTATTGCTCATTGGAAGCAACAGGGATGTATTTGCTTTGCCACTCAGGTTAATTCTGTAGCTTGGATGTATTTTATGTTTAACAGCTGAGAGTAAAATAGAAAACACCTCTTTGTATCTTTTAATGAAGCTTTGAACTTAACTTGGTTTGCCAATGAATTGGTTTCATGTAGTCCATTTTATTTTCAGAAGAATTTGAATCTTATGTACTCTAGAGGCTCCAAAGTCATGTTTCTTTAAGTTTCATTATCTGAATGAGTGAAACTGGGGGAGTGGATCAAATGGCGAGCTATGGATAAAAATTATTAGATTGAGTATCTTCATTCTGTTGGAATTATAGTCATCAATTGGCTGTATAACTTTATCTTTCTATTATGGGAAAGTCTATATCAAATATCTCTAATCTTGTCTTCTTTGTAGAACCCCCTACCCCATTTTTCTTAATGAAATTGGAAGTCAAGATTTCCATTAAGGATTTTTTTCCTTTATGAATTAAAGCTTTTGATTCCATCTCATTTCATTTTGCTTTTTCTTTATCTGAACTTGAATTCACTACCCTTTCAAATTTCTGGATATGCATCTTTAAATTTCATTACTTGGGATCGCGTACATGATATATCTTCCTCATGTGTCCCCAGTATGGATGTATAGCTTGGCTTTCCCTGCTCCCTGAGTCTCTTTTAATTGTTCGTCATTGAGAATATGGAAGTATGGCGTAGTAGGCTCTGCATCTCTGCAATACTGTCTACTGTTAAGATTTCCCTTGAGCACAGGATAGAAAAAATCATTTTTATATTGGGCTTTGATTGAGAGTACAAGGAAAAAATCAATAGGATACAGAAGACTAGTGGAAATTGGAAAATTACTTTAATTAGCTGAAATTTGAGTTTGGACATCCTGGGAATTCTTAGGCATTATCATCTCCTTAGGAAGAAACAGCTAGCTTCTGGAAATGTGAGGCATCATTAATAGTACACTGTTAATTTAGTTTGCAGTTATCAACTCTGTATCTGGACTTTTCCAGCTGAAGAGAATCTCTTATAATATGGGCTTTATATATACATGGTATCCATCTTAATTGCCTAAAGTTATCCCAGCATTCCAAGTTATTTTGTATACAAATATTATCCCTAATCAAAGTCAGGGTTTCAAAAGTCGTTTGTTTATCTCTGCCATTAGCTTAAATAAGATACTTCTACTACTTATTCTTGAGCCTAATTTACAGCAATCTAGAACTATCCTAGAAAGTTTTTATTACTAGTTTGTTTATCTGATTCTCTAAATGGAGCTTCTCTGTAAAATGAACATTATTCTTTAGAACATGTAGAATTCCTTAATTTCTCTATCTAACATTCTTCAAATTTTGATTGAGCATTTTACAGATGGGTGATGTAGCCAAGGATTTAGCTGCTGGTACTGTTGGAGGTGCAGCACAGTTGATAGTTGGGCACCCTTTTGACACTATCAAGGTGAAGCTCCAAAGTCAGCCAGCTCCACTTCCTGGCCAGCTTCCAAAGTACTCAGGTGCACTGGATGCTGTCAAACAAACATTAGCAGCAGAAGGCCCAAGGGGCTTATACAAAGGAATGGGAGCTCCACTTGCCACTGTAGCAGCATTCAATGCTGTGCTCTTCACTGTAAGGGGTCAAATGGAATCACTGCTAAGATCTGAGCCTGGTGCACCTCTTTCTGTGAATCAGCAAGTTGTTTGTGGTGCTGGAGCTGGCGTGGCAGTGTCTTTCCTAGCCTGCCCTACTGAATTGATAAAATGCAGGTCATCTGGCTTAATATATATATATATATTATATTTGTGTCCTATCATTCTTCAATGTTTCAATATGTTTCTTTCATGCATGCTATTTTTTCAATATCCTCTTTAGCTATGCCTTGAAAAACGTGAATTTTCCTGGCTCATGGCTCAACTCTATTGCTCTATTCATTCTGATATGTTTATATTTCCAACAAGATATCATAACCATGATATAATTTATATGATGTCACGAGCGAATATTTATATTACTGTTTTTTATCATTGGGCAGTCATATTGGTAAAATATAAATGTCTTTAATGTTTTCTGTTTCTGTTTCTTGCTGTTTTTTTCCCTAATTTATACAGAACAGATAGGGTCCAAGAAATGATATATATATATATATGTTAATTCTTGTGCTTCTTTTACAAAATAATCATGTCTAATTTCTCATGGCTGGAACAAATTTTTAATATATCCCAAGCATCCATAAACAGAATAGCTGCAGTGTTATAGATGAAAATTCTAGAATTTGTTCTAAAAAAACCAATAAATTTTGAATCTATTTGCAATGAGATCCTTAGTCCTACTGTCTACAATGTATTTAGATATTGTCTCCATGAGCAGGTTGCAAGCTCAAAGTGCTCTAGCACCGGCTGGGCCAGGGGCTGTTGCAATCAAATATGGAGGACCAATGGATGTGGCAAGGCATGTTATCCAATCAGCAGGTGTGAGGGGTTTGTTCAAGGGGTTGGTTCCCACTCTAGCACGTGAAGTACCAGGAAACGCTGCCATGTTCGGTGTATATGAAGCACTAAAGAAATACTTAGCAGGAGGAGAGGATACTTCTACTCTAGGAAGAGGCTCTCTTATTCTGGCTGGAGGTTTAGCTGGTGCAACCTTCTGGATGTCGGTGTACCCAACCGATGTGTTGAAAAGTGTAATTCAGGTTGATGACTACAAAAAGCCCAAGTTCTCAGGCACCATAGACGCTTTCAGAAAAACATTAGCATCGGAAGGAGTCAAAGGCTTGTACAAAGGGTTTGGACCTGCCATGGCACGAAGCGTACCGGCAAATGCTGCATGCTTCTTGGCATATGAGGTGACTAGGTCTAGTTTGGGTTAAATCATATTTAACTTGGCACTGGGGGTGACATTCTATTGCCATTTTTGGAAACTCTTCAATGTAAGAACATTCATAATCTGCAATGAAATTTTAGTACCAGTAGAGAATAATTGAACCCTCTATTTTTTTTTTTATTATTATTTTGTATGTTCAAAGGCTTTTCACATGACAATACGAAACTCAAACTCAACTGATAGACTTATAATTTAAGAAGTTATGAGATTGAGTTACGTCACAGGTAAAAAAACTTTAAAACTACAAAAAAAAAAAAAAAAAAAAAAAGGGTTTGACGTGTTAAGATGAATAACATACTTTGACAAGATCCAAAGCCCCTGATATGTGGGAATGGGATACGGTTTTTAGGTGTATAGGATTAGGATATGCCTTGTATGCACTCTCTTCTGTCCCATTCCTAAAGTTTAAAAAAAAAAAAAAAAAAAAAAACTTTCCTTGTACAGTGCGAAAATCAATGATAAATTAATTATTATATATATATATATATATAGATATTTATACAAATTTAAAATGTATGTCATGTATAGTACTTGACTCTACATCTTTTAGTATATTATTTAATACGTTTATAAATTTTTTTTTTTTTTAAGTCATATGTGAGATTATTACTAATTGAAGTATTTAATTATTAATTATTAATACTCACAAGTTGGGTTTAATTTGACATATAAATTGGTAACTAAAAAAAAAAAAAAAAGAAAAAAGGAATGGATTACACATCTTGTTTGATATGTAAATTATGACTCATTCTCGATAAACCTTAATGAAATATTAAGGTAGTTTTATGGTGATGACTGCGTATTAGGGGGTTTGAATCCATCAATAGAGGATTTATCGGTAGGGTTAAAACAATTCTTTTTTTTTTTTTTTTTTTTTTTCTTTTGTAATATAATCTTAACTATTATGGTTGATGAATTTTATTTTTCCCACCAAATAAAAAAAAAAAAAAAGCGCCAAATCTTATCAGTCCAATGAAGAAAGTCTTTTTTTTTTTTTTTTTTTTGTTGTTTAATTGCTAACTGAAATTAATATAGAAATGCGTTTCATGGTCAAAAGTATGAGCAACGCGATACGGCATGATTTCACGGTACATATTTTTGCTTGGTCAAAATATGTGATGTGATGGTATAAATAAGCTAACAGATTACTACAAAAAGTCTCGCCGCCGGTTAGCTTAATCAATTAAAAGCCATTCCTCTTTCTCTCTTCAATATTATTATTATTATTATTATTATTCTTAGTAACCTTAATTAAATTTACCATACACACAAGTGAATTAGCATTAAAACACAGTGCAGCCAAAATGAATGCTGCAGAACAACAACCGAAATACATTAATGGTGGAAAGTTTCAGTTGCAGTTTCCTCTTGTCTCCAAGGTATTATTACAAAAACAAAAAAAAAAAAAAAAAACCCCTTTGTCTGAATTATTATTATCATTATTTTTTGAGAAAAATCTTCTTTTGTCTGATGTTTGGGAAAAAAAAAAAAAAAAAAAAAACACAGATAAGAGGAAAAAAGAAGGTATGGATCAAGAACAGCACTTCTGTTGACAATATTGAAGATGATGAAGAATGCATCCCCCTCACCATGGCCATCCACGAGGAGTCTCATTCCAATGGTTCCCTGTTGGATCGCATTGCATCTCTCGAAGATCGAATTCTTCAGGTGAATCACTTCATCCTTTTTTAAACTAGAAAAAATTCACAAGTTATGTTATTTTATTATTATTATTTTTTTTTTACCGATAGTACTTTAGTTAAACTATTAGATATTTGTAGTCATTGCTCCGACTACACTCAGCAGCAGAGTTTGATAAGAAGTTGTCGGCAAATCAAACAGGCTCCGCGGAATTGTATAGATAGTTATGAAACACTATCACTCCACCTGTTGTACAACTTGTTTTTTTTCGAGATTTAACTTAATTAATATATACTATATTTTTATTTTTTTAAAAAATAAATAAATAAATAAATAAACTTAATGTGTGTGTGTGTGTGTGTGTGTGTATCAGCTATGCTCGGAGATTGAATCGTACAAGATATCATCATCGGAAATTTTGATGACTAGAGATAAATTTTCAGGGGCATCTTCGAGCTCTGGATCCAATATAGAAAGAATGAGTTCCTACCCAACATTTGACATACCTAGCCACCCTCAAACCAGAAGACTGCCTCGAGTTTCCTTCAATGATAATGTTGTTTTCCAGGTATATATATATATACACACATATATATAATTCTGCCACTCAAATAATGTATTGAGATTCTAAGTATTAGTTTTGATAATAGTTACTCTCGAAACGGTATTACACAGTATTTTTAATAGTTGTGTACATTAATGTTAACTTCTTTCTTATAAATCTCTCGATAAGGATAACGAATTATCATAAATACAATAATTAGGAACGAGTTATGAGCTAGTCAAGCATGTTCCAATGTGAACCAATTAAGTTTTGTACATATAATATATATATATATATATACATGTGGGTTGTTAAGTGTTCTTATTCTGCGTAAGCCTTCCAAATATGCTCCGAGTAAATTTGACAAAGAACCAACTAATGCTTATGCCTTGCAATTGGCTAGACATGTCTGAGATTCCAAATATATATCATGATTTTATTATTACATATATAATAATACTTTCTTTTTTTTTTTAATCAAAATACCTTAAAATTTATTCTTAAGATTACTATTTTGCAATACTTTTACCATTATCATGATTCTTTAAACATGTCTTATTTATTTTTCTACACTAGTTAATTATTTGATTAAAATCTTGTATCTAGGTTAATTATTATTGTTTCAAATTTGTATAATACATATATATATATATATATACTGCAGGGAAACACGAATAGGGTGCAGCAGGGGCAACAGATAAAGATTTCAAGTTCTGTGAAGAAGCAGCAGCAGCAGCAGCTTCGTGGGAAGAAAAGAGACAGGAAAACAGGGAGAAATGGGAAGAAGAACGTTTCCCTAAGTTGGCCACATCTTAAAATATTGGGTTGCTAGCTATCTTCATCATAATTTCATGATCAATCACTTCCTCTATTTATTTATTTATTTTATATTCCAAGAAAGAGAGAGGCAGGGCGTGAGCTGCCTGCATATGAATCTTATTTATTAATTTCTTCAATTTTTTCTTTAAGAACTTTATATATATATATATATATATTTGTCTTGGCACAGCAAAAATGGATCATAGATAAAATTATTGGTTGATCAATAATTAAACCCAGGTATGGACAAAAAATTCCCCACAGGGAATTGGGACTTGGGACGGGAAAAGGGAACATATATGGGAATAGGGGACAGGGATAAAAAAGGAGCTCCCATAAATCTCTGTTTCGCTGTCATCCCTACTTTTAGCACATTTTATAAAATTTTAAGATAAATACCAATAAAAATAAGATATGTATCAGTTTAATTAATTTCTAAAACTAAAATCATTATCTTTTATTTAAGTCAACATTTATAATCTTTTTAAAAAATAAAAATAAAAATTACAATTGAATTAAAAAATATATATATATGTATATAAATACATCCAAAATATATTTTTTGTCACCCTAAATAATTAAAATAAAATTTTGAATTTGATTATAATTTATCCTAAGTTTTTAAACGACTGCATATATGAATACAGTTTTAATCCTGCAACCTCACTTAAACTAAAAAAATACTTTACCAACTCACCTACACCTTGGGTTGAATTTAATTATAATTTTTTATAACACTAATTTAAATATATATATTTTTTTTGGATAAGTACTAATTTAAATATCTTAGATAATGATTATATATATATATATATATATATATATGTTAGCGGTTGGGGTGGTTTTGTGGCATGCATTTTTTCCTCATTTATCCCTCTTCTGTTTTGACTTTGTGTTTGAAATCAGCAGCAGCCTTTTCCACGAAGTAGGAGATGGGGAATATGAATACCAACACTTTGGGACCTCAGAAAATGGGTTTATCCCAAGTTTGGCCTTAATTAGGCAAAAGTGGCGTGCAATGGCCCTAGCGGTGAAACGTTGTGCGAATATGGCCTCATCGCATGTGGAGGCTGCGATGAAGCCTTAAAACGCAGCTTCGGAGTG
>JAXGGT010000131.1:3211875-3231051 GCA_035583425.1 Marsdenia floribunda | reverse complement strand
AGGTGTAGCCTCAGGTTGACGAGTCTTTTCATAACTGGTGATCCAGGAGGAAGGAAGTATCTGCTCCAGTTGTTCTCAAGATAATTGTCTGGGAACAAAAGTACAGTTTGGCATATTAGGAGAGTCCAAAGAAAGAAAAATTGTCTCTTCATTTTGGAGATGAGATGGTAATGGGAGATCTAAGGCATGGTTCTGAACTCGGTAGGTCATTTGATGATGTAAAGTTGCCATCAGAGTGTTCTGGATTTCAGGGCCTGTAATCTGGATCTGTACTTTGAAAGTAGTTTGCAAAGATGGATCATTTAAGCACATGGTGAAGTTTGGGAATAAAGTGACAAAAATTGTTCCAGCATTTAATGTGGTTTGGACAGTACCAATAACAACATATTGATACTGGGGAAATCGGGAATCAAGTAAAGCAATTCGAGAAACCATAGGAGACCCTTTTTTGCATGAAGGGTGAGTGCCAGTCGAATGGCACCGAAGTGGATATGGCTATATCCTTCTCGGATCCACCTTTCTGGGAACTCAGGGGGGATCTGGAGTGTGACATACTGTTCTTCACAAGAGGCTGCCAAAGAATGAGTAGTGTACTAGGAACCCTGAACAAAGTCCTTGGACTGTAATGCTTTGGTTGGATTACCAAACACTTGTCGAAATTCGTGGCTAAATGGATTCTTTGTTTTTTGTTAAATCTGGTATGGATTAACGATGGGATATTGAGACAGAGGATATTTACTATCTTCTACAAGATAGTCTATCTCATAAACATTAGAGATACGAGAGGAAGTAGATCGAGATAGAGAAGAAACAGATCTAGACAGAGAAGAATCTAGAGACACTTGGCTAACAGAAGAAGTCATGGTGAATGGAATGAAGGAATCACTCTTCCATGCAAAACCACTATGTGCTATGCAAAGCTAATTTATGCAGACCAATAACACCTACATGGCAGAGCAAGAAAACGCCATCCCTAGGCTCAAAGCTCTCTTCAGTGCTCGTGTGATCTGAACATAATGGAAATCCATCAAAGACAAGGAAGGAACAGTGTTCATATGTTCAAGCGTCTTGGTTTTCTGATGGAGTGAAGGATCCACAGAGTGGCAATCACTTCCAGAGCATACTAAAACAAGACAATGAACAGGGACTACTAATCAGATCCTGAACCTGCAAATGACTCGAATGTAGTGGCAACAGTTGGATGCATGTGATAACCTTCAACTCCTAAAATTAAACGACCATGGCTCTGATACCAAATATAGCTCCTTTTGAGCTTTCCAACCTACCGACCGAAGTCAGTGAAACCATTCTAGGCCTCACTTTACCTCTTCGCAGCACCATAAACTACCGCACTTTCCATCGTATCCTACTAAATAAGTATGGTCCTGCTGTTTTCTCATTCTCTTGAAACTATATTATACAAAAGAAAAATATATTATTAATACAAATACATATAGTCATTTTTCTCATTCTCTTTTCCGTACATATATACATATATGTTGACTTTTTTGTTTTTTTTGTATAATATTATTATAAAATGACTAAAATTCTTTTGGGTAATTTTGTTTTTTAAATTAACAGTAAAATAACAAAAAATTTTAACGGAATGACCAATTTCATACAATTTAACATACTTTAGGGACCAATGTCACCAAATGGACATAATTTGGGGACTATTTATGCCAATTAGCCTATTTAAAAAATACCCTAAAAATCCAGTGTCAATCCCAAGGTGTAAGTGCGTTGATAAAGTGTTCTACTAGCTTAAATGATGTTGCAAGATTAAAACTACACTTATGTATGCATTTGTTTAAAAATTTGGTGCTAAAGCTTACCTTCCGCAAGAAACCTACCCAACTCGAATGAAGATTAATCTGAATGTGAACTTGCCTTGAAGGTGCCGCCCATAATTGAGACTCATTCAAGACAGTTCATGCACTAAAAAAAAAAAAATCTATCGTCAAGTAGAGACAAACATGAGGAGGTGTAAAAAGGGAATGCATTTGTATTTGATACAAATACATATACATATAGTTATTTTTCTCATTCTCTTCACCGTACATACATACATATATATATACTTTTTTGTTTTTTTTTTTTTTTTTTTGTATAATATTATTATAAAATGACTAAAATTCTCTTAGGTAATTTTTTTAAAAAAAAATTAACAATAAAATAACAAAAAATTTTAACGGAAGAATCAATCTCATATAATTTAACATAATTCAGGGATTAATGTCACCAAATGGGCATATTTTAGGGACTATTTATGCCAATTTGCCTATTTTAAAAAAATACCCTAAAAATCCAGCATAACTCTAAAGTGTAAATGAGTTAATAAGGTATTCTACTAGTTTAAGTGAAGATCAAAACTGCACTCATGTATGCATCCGTTTAAAAATTGGGTGCTAAAACTTACTTTCCACAAGAAACCTACCCGAATTGAATAAAGATTAATCTGAACATGAACTTACCTTGAAGGTACCGCCCATAATTGAGACTCATTCAAAACAATTCGTGCACTAAACAAAAAAAAAAAATTCCATCGTCAAGTAGAGACTGACATAAGGAGGTGTAAAAAGGGAATGGGCCGCAAAATGGAAGTCCATTGTTGCAACTTGCAAGGTTGTGAAAATAAGCAACCAAAGTCAACCGAGCCTTGACGAAGTGGCACAAGTGCTCCCTTGCTTTTCAAAGGATTGAGGGTTCGTCACTTCAAAATTGCAGCAAATACTGCAGGTTCAGATTTATCTTGTTACGATCCCAATTCAGATTAGTCAGATATTACTCGAACACCGGACTTAAAAAAAAAAAAAAGAAAAAGAAAATAGGCATCCAAAAACTTCCTTATATAATAAACTTCCTCCTTATTTCCAATAAAAAATAAAAATCCTGTAATCCTCTTAAATAACTTACATCCACCTGCCTTTGAAGTGACAAACCCTCAACGATTGCATTTTTATCTTAAAATTTTTCTTAAATTAAATTAATAAATAACGATACAGAATTGCAATAAATAAATAAATAAACATCCAATTATTTAAAATATATACCTGAGTCCTAGATGAATTATAATATAATTTTTTCATCTATGTAACCATTTAAAAAACTTAAGACCAAAACTTACCTTCCACAAGGGATCTATTCAACTCGAACAAAAATTAATTTAAATATAAACATGACTTAAAAGCACTGCCTATAATTAAAATTCATTCAAAACACCTCGTACATTAAACAAAAAAAAAAAAAAACAATTGTATACAAAATATTATTATTATTTTTTTTTTTTGAAAGATATAAAATATTATCTTGTACCTTATATCTTAAATAAATTATTAAAATAATAATAAAAGATAAAATATAACTAATATTAATAATTACTTCTTCAAAATAATAACTAAATAAATTAACAATCACAAAGTCAAAAGATTAAAAAGATTTTTTTTTTTAATATATACATAAAAAGTAAATATACCTACCAAAACAAAAGAAGTAAATATTACGATTCTGACTAAAGTAAATTTTTACTACTTTGAGTAAGGTGTTACAATACCCAGACAACATTATCAAACATTTTTGGGATAAAACAATTATTCAGAAAAATCAAAAACAAGATTGACCAAATGAATATGAATATGCAAAGACATTGTTTGCAAAATCAATCAAGACTCATTAAAGTCATTCCCCGACTATTTGATTATCTTGACCTTCTGGCAAAGATCAATACTTTGAGGGCCATTAATGTCTTTCAAAGGCACAAAATTCCCACGCCATAATCCCTTGACATGACACAATTGATAAACAACTTATAAATACTACATACAATCACAAGTTCGACACTCATTGTAAATGTAATATATTAGCTAGTGTGAGACCTTCTCTCGAATAAAAGTTCGACTCTACAGGTGTAATTCTAGTCAAATTTGGAATAGTCAGAGCAATGCTTATAACAAATGGTAACTAACAAGATATAAATAAATATCCCCAACCTGCTGACAGTAATGTACCTGCAAGTTGGCTGAAAAGGCTAGATTTTGGTAAATCACACAGGCATCAGAGGCTTTGATTGGCAACATAATAACTTTCCAGAAGATGAATAGCCTGCAAGGCTCTAAAACAGTATCCTTTTTCCACAAGGAACAAAGAAATGGGATGCGCAAGAATACAAATATCTACCTTTGATTTAATCAAGATTTCATCATTAAATTGCAAGCAAATATTTTCCTAGTGCTTCTTAAGAGATTCAGATCTCAACCATCATCATCTCTGGTTTCCTTTGGTTATTCAGAGCCACAATAGACCAGAAAATGGAAAATTTCCCAAAACAATAACTTCAAGGTGTTTAGTTTCCATTAACTGTAACAACTAAGGATAACAGTAACCAAATTTCACAAGTGCCTTATGCTAAGTGAAGGGTGAAAATTGAAAGTAAAGCCAGGATGATTACACGTAGTGTAGAGAGTAAATAATGTTCAAGCAAAACAAAGCTAGACTAACTAGACCTATGAGTTCTTGTATTTCTTTGTTTCTTTCTTGCTCCATTCTGAGAAATAGAAAAAGACCTAGAGGAAGAATTATGGTACATATACATGAAGCTTAGAAATTAATAGCACCTCCAAACCACAAATACCACAACCAAAGCAAGATACCTCTACCTCTACAGCATAAAAGATACTTTAAGCAGATTTGAACAACCAACCATAAACAACTAAGTTCAAAAAGAAATCCATATATTTTTAAGGTATAGAAAATATGACACAAATTTCTAATTGAACTTCAGCAGCACTGTAAGTCAAACTATATTGGTCAAAAAGGGAAACCTTTCACTTTCTGACATACATATTATTTAAAAGAAAAAAAAGGGCCAAAAAACTAGATAAAATGAATCACAGTTGATGTGAATATTAACGAAAGGATGGCCTCATCCAATTCACTTATTTTCAATATCACACAGAAATTGATGGAATACAAGATATCCCAACCTTAGCATACCAAGATTACCTGGGAAAAAAGACTCCTAGCAAAATCAGAAGTAATAAAACATCCACAGCATAGTTATCAGCCATATAAGATTTCAGCTGTTTTATGTGAAAATTTTATGAAGTTCTTTTTATTCTTTCGGCAAATTGGTATAAACAGTCCCCAAACTATGTCCATTTGGTGACATTGGTCCTAAATTATGTTAAATTGTATGAAATTGACCCTTCCGTTAAAATTTTTTGTTATTTTACCGCTAATTTCAAAAAAAAAAAAAAAATTTACTTAAAGAAATTTTAGTTATTTCATAACAACATTATACAAAAAAAACAAAAAACAAAAAACAAAAACAGAAAAAGGCCAATGTATATGTATACGGTGAAGAAAATGAGAGAAATTAATACATGTATATGTATTTGTATCAATAATATATTTTTCTTTTGTATATTGTTATTGTGAATAATTAAAATGCCCTCGACGGTTTTTTTTTTTTTTTTGAAATTAACAGTAAAATAACAAAAAATTTTAACAAAAGGATCAATCTCACACAATTTAACATAATTCAAGGACCAATGTCACCAAATGGCCGTAGTTTGGAGACTATTTATGCCAATTTGCCTTTTCTTTCTTTAACAATAGAAGCCTTACTAAATGGCCTTCTCTTCTAAATACCTAATAAATGACTAATTTATATAAATTTATACCATTCTTTTTAAGAAAAATGAGGAATTTTCTAAAAATTAATAGACTATATTATTACATATAATATGGAACTATGCTATACTATTCTCACTATACATATATATGATATTATATACAAATATACAACAGCAGATGGATAATGTTTAGATAGAGATTTTTTTTTTTTTTTTCGTTTGGCGTGATGCTTATATTTTATAATCTCCAAAGCCTTGTTAGGACATGAGTCCCTAAATGGTTACCTTACCAGACTAAGGGCTTCCACAACTGTGATAATCATAAAGTATTCCAGTTCCCTCATGAATCTCAATTCCAGAGGCGAAAGAGAACGTGCATCCTCTATGAGATCAACTCTATATCATACAAATGAGAAGAGATGCTACAAAGAATAAAACAACCACCAAAAAGAAAGGAAAGCACAGAAACAAGATTAGAAGAAACTAAGTTCACATCCAAGCTACTGCAATAGCTTGGAAGGGGAAATTTTGAAATTAAACGACTGTCACTGAAAAAGAATCTAATTCAATTCTGGGTTCAAGTAATAAATAACAGACCATTTTCAGAAGACCTTGTTGCAGACATCCAACATATCGAAATTGAATGTCTGTAATCCTATTCTAACATGTTACATCTTGCCTAGAAGAGTTTCTGAACTTCACTACATCAGTAAACTTCCCATGATATAGCAGACTGCAGTTATTACAATCTACTCCTAACATAGCTTAAAATGAATATTAACATAAAAGGGGAAAGGAAAAAAAAGGAACAACAAAGATTACATACTTTAAAAGAACCTATTACACTGAGAGTATTACCTTACATTTCCACAGTAGAAACCCCTAAAAGCCCAAGGAATCAGTTTGCAAAGAATCAACCATAAAATTCCAAAAGAAGTTAGTAACTTCCTTTCTTCAAGCGCTATTGATCTCTCCATCTTGGACTAGGAATTGGGAAAAATCCAGACGGGGACAATGGAAAGCCATAACCAGGAGAAGGAGGTGCTTGAGGTCCAGGACCTAATATTCCTGATTGAGCCATGGGAGAGAAGGAGAAATTAGGAGTAAGTGGTGGTGGATGCTGATATCCAGGAGAAAGTAATGGATAAGGAGACCGGGGAGACAGCAAATTTAAGAAACCAGTAGGTGAGGGTAAAAGGAATTGTGAAGTTGGGGAAGGCAAAAGGGGAGGAGGACCATTCATGCGAGGAGATGGAAGTTGAGGAGGACCATTCATGCGAGGTGAAGGAAGCGGTAGAGGACCATTTAGTCTTGGAGAAGGGATCCCAGGCATAGGAGGATTAGGAAGCAGACCCGGCACAGATTGCTGAGCTTGAATTGGACCAAGACTATGAGGATGCGGTTGTACTGGAGGTTGGATTGGCCTAGGACCAGAATCTATAATTGAATTTTGAAGGTATCGCATGTAAGCTGATATTGGAGATTCGGCTATGTTCGCCCAAGCATCACCTGGAGTAAATGGTGGCAACATAGTAGGTGAGGGCTGACCATACTGGGGAGGAGGCCTCACAAAGTTGTTATTGTATGGAACCATTGCTGGAGGCTGTGCAGGAGCTGGCAAGGGTGGTTGTTGTTGAACTGGGATAGGGGGTCGGTTTATAGGTGTCAAAGGCGGAGGCCGAATCTTCTGCAACCTCATACTCGGTGGTTTGGGGGGATTTTGTGGAGGCCTAGGTGCAGCTGGTTCTTGATGATGCAATGGTGAACCAGTCAGTTGCTGAACTATGTTCCGAAAATCATTCTTGTTAATATTGTAGACCTGTGGCTGAGGTTGCTGCCTCGCAGCATTAGTAAAGTTGGGTTGGTGCATTGGACTCTTCTTTATATTTTTTCCCATCTTATTCACCCCCAAAGGATCAGGATGCCGACTCATCTGTCGATTTGAATTATCCATTTCAATAATTGCAAATTACTTCTCAAGCTCCAATGAGACTATCTTTCTCTACCACCTCACCAAAATCTCATAATTTAAATACTGGTGTAAAACTTCAAGGAAATGTCAATCTTCACATAGAAAATCTCAAAACTCCCATATTTCTGAAATATTACCCCGTCACTTTATGCCAGAACTTCTGCAAGCAGTTATAACACTAAATGCCAAATCAAGATAAACCACTCAGAAGTATTCCGGCCCGACCCAGAATTTGCAGAATTAATCGGCAATACAAAATAGATAGCAACAAAATCAAAGGCCTCAAACGAAAATTCAAGAAGCAAAAAGCAGATCCTTCACCTTATGCTCTTCGAATCCACCACAACGCACCCAGCACCTTCTCAGTCTTGCCCACGAATCACGAGAAAGATGCAAGCTTTAGCAGTTCCTTAATTCCCAGAGCAGCAAATCAAGAACCCAATTTTCAAAAAATAAAATAAAACCCCCCACTTAATTCTCCTCTCCTATTTTTTTCAATTCAAGATTCTTGAAATAGCAAATGGCAATTAAAAATAAGCAAAACCCGAACAGCAGATAAATGCTATAAGAAAGAGAAGAAAAAGAGAAATTTACGCCTTGTCAGAAGGGAACCGAAATACATCCCCCATGTGGATTCCCTTTCCTCGCTCGTGCTTTCTTTCCACAAGCTCCAGTAAAAAACTCCACCAGAAGTCTTCTTCCCGGAGAACGTGACCAAACAAAGAAACGAACAAGAAGCAGGAGAAAGGAAAACCCTAAAGCTCAGCAGCAGCGGCTCAATTGGTGAGAAGATGTTTGGACTTGGGGAATGGGGGAGAAAGAAAGAAAGAGCAGCGCATAGGTTCGTTTGTTTTGTTCGTTCGTTGGTCAAACGTCAATGTGGAAACGATAGGGAAAAGAGTAGGAAATATTTTAATCATAAGAATTCGGTGGATCATGGGACCCACTCTTGAATTGGAACCACGATGACGAACGAGTGCTTAGGCCTTAGAGTTCAATTTTTTATTATCGGTGTACTAATTTATTAGTCTGTTTATTATTATTATTATTTACTCTTCCAACTAAAAATACTTTATTTACATTAAAAATTGGCAATATTACGTGACTCAGTTAATAATAATTAATTGTATAATCTAAAAGGTCAGATAGTCAAGAAGAATTAACACAATTTGCTTATAATTCGAAAAATTATGAGTTCAAGACATATTAGAAAAAAATATAAAAAAAAAAGAAAAAAAAGTCCGACAGAAGGAAAAGTTTCAAACAAAAATTAAAAAAGAAAAAAATCGAATAAATAAGTCTTCTCATTTATTATAGTAAATAAAATTCATAAATCAAGAAAGATAAATATGTTATTTTAAATATAAAATAAATTAAAAATTTATCAAAAAAAAAAAATTTCTCCTTAAATTCTTTTCTTATATATTTTTTAAAACATTATTTATTTATTATTTAAATATAAAATTTTATTTATGTTCTTAGTAATTAAAAATGTGCATACCATATGATTAATTTGTAATCAATTATTTAATTTAAAATCAATTAAAAATAATTTTTTTTTTCAAACATATTTAATTATAATATAATAATAATAATAAATTAACTAAGTCCACTAATAAAATATAAATTAAAAATTAAAAATGGTCAATAACCTTTCATATTTTTAGCTATAATTAAAAAATTAGTAATTTAATTAAATGAATAAAATAATTTGAAATTTGATGTAAAAATATTTTTTAAATAGATCTATTATAACTTTTTAATACTCAATCTTTTTTCTACTTACAATAATTCAAACTCGAAATTTTATTTAAAAATTTAAATTCTTAATTATTTAGACTAACATAATTAATTATTAATTATATTATACACATTTTATTATAATATTATATTATATTATATATATAATTTTTATTTGAAGGGTAAAGTAAAGTTACTCTGTACGTAATTAAATCCTAGACCCATAGTATGGACCTACAGATTCCATTTCTACAGAATTCACGTTGAAAATTGCAGCACGAACGAACTATTTATTTTAAAATAAATAAATAAAAAGTTAGGTACGGATTTATTTACAAAGTAACAGTATTATGGATAATTTTGCTTGTGCCATAATTTATCCTGACAAATAAATAATAATTTCAAAAAACAAAATAATAAATAATAGTACTAATTCTGTAAAAGATTAATAAGGATAATTCCTTCTTTGACAGTCTCGTCTTCTTTCTGTATTTTTTTTTTTTTTAATTTATGACGTGTAATACATATATATATTGAAAAATTATATATAAATTAATGTATTTTTTAAGTTGAAAACACAAAAATATATTTTAATTTTAATTTTTAATAAAATAATTATTATTATTTTTTACTTGTCATGTAAAGAAATTAAGTTACATTTATTGATATTTTTTCCGTAATATTCCTATATTAATACTTTATAATTTATATTTATTAATTATTCTTATTGAAAAATGTGTTTTATTGTCCACGACAAATAAAAGAAAAATGAAGAAAATAATAAGTATAGATTATAAAGCATTAATTATAAGATTATTAAGAGGGGAAAAAAATCAATAAATGCATTTTAATTTTTTAATGTAACAAATAAAAAAATCAATTTCTTTCTATTGTGATTGACAAGTGTAAAAAAATAAAAAAAAAAAAAGAAGGGAATAGAAAAAAAATTATAAAAGTTTGACACAAATCTTAAATATCTTTAAATAAAAAAAAAAAAAAAAAAAAAAAAAGTAGATATTGTTCCAAACATTTAAGATTTTAGTATGTTTGGCCCTAAACATTTTATTTTAATATTCTAGATCCTAAATAAATGAAATTTTGATGGATTTGGTCTTTTTGAAAAAAAAAATGACTTAAATAAAATACGAACACAGTAATTTTCATATATTTATTATTTTTATTTAGATTTGTTTTCATCAAAAAGATCTAAAACTATTAAAATATAATTTATTTAAAATTAAATATAATAAAATTTTAAATATTTAGGATTAAATTAATTATTTGTATGTAAATATTAGGCTTTAAAAATATATAAAAGTTTTTTAAAAAAATTTCCAATCCACGTGCAAGAATTAATTTATTCCTAACATATTACTTAATTACGAGGAGGAGCTTGAGTCATAGATGGAAGAAAAAATGAGTAGTTAAGTGGGAAAGTGGTGGTCATTGTTTGGACTTACAAAGAAGGGTGACAAACGCACGGATGTTACCAACAACAACCCTATGTATTTTGAGGGTTGGTATTTAAATATATATATATATATATATATATATATAATTTCATTTTATTTTATTTTATTTTATTTTAAATTAATCGAAATCTAGAGAGATAGATATTTTTCTTTGTTGTTGTCCTTCCTTTGAGGTTGTGAGGAACCATTTCACCATTTTGGGAGTTGCGTGCTTCTCCATCCAACTTAATGCCATTCATCAAGAATATACAATATATATATATATATATATAGCAAGCCCTCACCATCCAACTTTATGCCAAAAAGGTATAAGTTACATATATATAGATGGTGTTACCATAGCCAAGGAAGCGATCCACTTGTTAAAATTGATAATATGAAAACAAGAGGTATGGTAACTAAAATTGACTTATAGAAACATATATATATATATATATATATATATATTCAAAATTTCTTGGTGGATAATATAGTGCATATATAATGTATTTAATGATTATCGGATAGTAGTTAAGTGGTGTGATTTTTTAACTTTTTTGAGAATAAGGTGTTAATTAAATGGTGCGACTTTTCTTGCTTAAGTGTTTCCATTTAGTCCTGAGTTTGAATTTCACCATGGACGATCTTATACTAAATTTCAACCATATATTGCAATCTTGGGGTATATTTCTATAAATTAATTCTTTCTAAATTAATCGATAAAGATATTTGGTTATCAAAATTTCTAGTTCTTTTTCATCTTAGAGTTAAGGTAATGGTTGTGAGCTGATAATTTGTTAAGTATCCAAGCTCGTCTGTATACTCGCGACATCGGTATAAGGAGGTCGACAATGTCGATTTGTGAAGTAACAACCTACACCACTAGGATATCGAATGCCGCGACATCGCCCATATGCTAGCAGCTTACTGTGGACGGGATCGGAATAAGTCACGAAGCTCGGTATCTTATGACTACGTCAACCTCGCTTATCATACGGCAAAGAACATAGCTGGTGATGACAGTGACGTGACCAGCCCTGACACGCGCCGCCTAGGCTGACACCAATACTCGAGTGTCTACAATTTTCTCTTTTGAATTTCAATTTGACATCCACCCTGCTGGACACGTGGCATCGTGGGACGCATTAAGATAACATTGTTGTACACGCGTCAACGTCTCTAGCCCTCAACGCATGATGGAATTTGCCTATAAGAAAAGGTTCTCTCATCGTGCTAAGGGGTTGGTCTTCTTCAGTAAGCAATATACTACTCCATTTATTTTTCCATTTTTGTTGGACATTCTTGCTGTTATTAAGTTTACTAACTTAATCTTCGGAGCTCAGAACGGGGGAAAAGCCCCTGTGTGTGCTACACAGAAAATCAACCTAAGGCGAAGATCAAAGTGACTCATTGATTTTCTCAGCATCTATTTTGGTACGTATATTTTGTAACATCAGGTTGAATTTTTGAAAATAGACACGATAAATATTATATTGAGGATAAAATATCACGTAAAATTAGACGAAAGTAATATTAATGATGTGTAATTTATCATTAAGTATGAAGGTTTATAATTAGAAAAGTTAATATTGCTGAAAATCTTACATCACATCGTGCTCCAAAAATGTAATGAAAAACATCAGAATTGAGATAGTGGAGAAAACAATATAATAGTAAACATAAAAAACAATATGTAAATAGGATTAACACTTGTTTAATGACTTAAAATCGATTGATACACAAATTATAATAAATAATAAGTATTAAAATTATCATATTATATACATAAATATGCTTTGACTAGTTAGGTAATTCATATTTTGGAGTCTTGAAAAATTTATAAAAAATTTGTCTTTTTTTTTTTTTTTTTTGGTCTCTAAATTTAATGTTTTTATACGTTTTCATCCTTTAAATTTATCATTACATGAGTATATTTGAGATTTATAATAGAGTTGGATAGGAGAATAATTATGAACTAATCGTTATAAAAATAGGGATAAAAAATAGAAAAATTGGTCATTTTAGTCCCCATATTAATTTCATTTGAACAAAGAAGTCTCTATTTTTAATTTTTGGCCAAACGAATCTCTATTCTTTTTTTTAATTGGACAAATGGTCATTTTGACTAATTTTTGTCAAAAAAAATACAATAAGAGAAGAGAGGAATTATGAGAAATTAAAAAATAAAATGAAATAATTATCACGACAATATGCAGATAATAATAAATCATGTAAAAATTAACATTTTTTTTCCAAATAAAATTGGTCAAAATGATTCGTTTGTCCAAACCAAAAAAGAATGAAAATTTGTTTATCCAAAAAAAAAATTAGAGATTCCTTTGTTCAAACCAAAAAAGAATGAAGATACGTTTATCCAAAAATAAAATATAGAAAGCCTTTTGTCTAAACGAAATTAGTATGAGGACTAAAATGATTAATTTTCCTAAAAAAAATATTATAAAAAAGAATAATAAAGCATGTAAAAATAATAATAATTTATGTGTTTAATTTATTCTGCTATTTTTTCTTTATAAATTTTATTTTTATAAATAATTAAGTTATATTGCATTTATTTTAAAATTTTATAAAATACTATAATGTTTAAAAATAAATACACTCATAATATGTAATAAATACATGCATAATATATATATACAAGTATATGTAAGAAAAAATATATATATTAAAATTTCATCTATCTTAATTTACAATATAAAATTAAATATTTACGTATATCAATATAAATATATTAATTTTATTAAAATTAATTAATTAATTTCTTTAATAATATTTGCATTAAATATTGTTGTAAATTATAGTATTTTTTAGATGTAAATTTAATTTAAATATGTTTATCAAAAGTGTCAAGTAACTTGCGAAATTAATTAATATCATATATTAATATTTTAAACAAAAAAAAAACAATATCTATTTTTAAATTTTTATTAAAATATTTTACATGAATAAAATACTAAGTCGAGATATTTA
The DNA here is from genome assembly GCA_035583425.1 of Marsdenia floribunda. Lineage (NCBI taxonomy): Eukaryota > Viridiplantae > Streptophyta > Magnoliopsida > Gentianales > Apocynaceae > Marsdenia > Marsdenia floribunda. Next base: position 3,217,267 of record JAXGGT010000131.1, on the reverse strand, counting down.
TTCATGAATTTTTAATGTTTATATTGATAATTATATTTATTTAGATATTGAATAATGCTTTATTCAATTGAGTAATGTGAAAAAAAAAAAAAAAAATGAGGATAGGTTAAAAAGTAAAGGAAAAAAATTAGAAGAAAATGACAAAAAAAAGACAAAATAATTCTCAAAAAAGACAAAATTTAAGCAAAAGTAAAATTTAAATCTCATGCATGAAAGAGAAAAAGTGGAGAAAGAATAAATATATATATACATACATAAAAATGGGAAAAAAAAATTAATATATGTAATATAAATCATACAACTTAATAAAAAAAAATAAATTATAAAAAGTCATTAATATTTGATAAACTTGAGAGAATGAATACATAAAGTCATGAAAAAGTAAAATATATATACATAAAAATAGACATTAAAAACCAAATAATTAAAGAAAATAACAAGAATGCCATTAAAACAAAAATTGCTTCTAGAAGCAACACTTGTAATTTTATATATGGAAGATTGGCATGTTTAGTTCTTAACATTTGAGCTTTTGGTAACTTTGGTTCTAAATATTTTTTTTCGATATATTTAATCATAAACATTACATAATTTAGTACTTTTGGTCCCAACTCACGAAATTGGCATTTCTGATGAGGTCAACGTGATTTTTCGGCCGTTGACCATTTAATCAGGGGCAAAAATGTCAATTTCATTAAAAAAAAAAAAAAAAAATCTGCAACTCCCAACCTTTCTTCCTTCACATTCACATCCACCGCCACTGTCCACCATCTCCGTCACCGTCACAGATATATATATATATATATTTTTTCCTCCAAAATGTTTGCCTATAGAGCAATAGGCGTCCTTCTCAAAGAATGTACCAGCAATAGAGAAAGCCATTAGGAAAATGGAATCTAGATTGAACTAAGTCAGTTGCCTGGTTTTCATTATGCTCTAGGCTATGTCTATTTTTGTAAGGATGCATCCGACTTATTGAACTGCAATGTGCGGTGACATTTTCTAGCCATTTTCATGGTTATGCACTCATTTAGGTTTTCGTACTGCTTTTTCATATCTAGTCTGCCTATTTTGGGAGCATGCGTTTGAACTTCTTGGCTGCTCTAATGTTCATCTTTTGTCGATAGATGTTATAATTGGGTAAATATATATATAGGAATGCTCTTCATATCCATCTTGTTGAGGTTTAAAAAAAATTGGAAATTCTTTTTTATCTCTTTATTATGGAAAATTGGATGGTTTAGTCCTCTAACTATTTTCATTAATTAATATAAGTCCACAATCTTTTTTTTTAACCTGTTAAGTCCTAAATCTTTTATTCCAATAATTTGATTGCCATTTTGGTCCCAAGAGGCGAGTCGAATTGAATCAAATAGTAGTTTTCCATTTTTTTTTTTTTTTTTTTTTTGTGCTAAACATGCTCAAGTTCATGTTATTATTGCCTTCAGCTTTGGTTGGAGTTGAATGCATGGATTATGTTCTAGTTTTTGACTCGTTAATTTGAGCTCTCAGTTGATAATATATATATATATATATATATATTTATCATGACTACTTGAGATGCTAACCAAATATTTATTATATCTAAACAATCATTTATAGACAATAAATTTGAAATTCTTCCAAGAACTTCAATTTCTAGATGACTACCAAAATTTATAGGTAGAAGGCACCACCTCAAAGGAATTATCATCCTCTTGGACCTCATTCACGTTGAGCTAATGTCTCAAACAGAAAACTCACAAACTCATCTTGCAAATTCGTTAGAGTTTCATCAATCAAACCAATCAAACTTCATAACATCAAAGGAAATAAGAAAAGGAAGAAATAAAATCATGATGCAAAAAAAAAAAAAAAAAAAAATCTAAAAATTATATAAAAAAAAGGAAAAACTAAATTTCTTTAAGAAGTTGAGCACAAAACAATAATGAATTGAGAAAGAAAATATATATATATATATATATAATTGGTAAATGATAATCACTATTTAATCTTTCTTCGAAGGAAGAGATAAGAAAATTAAAAATTAAAATTAAAAAAAAATTAAAATTCTATTGATGAATAAAACAAATTTTAATTGGATAAAGCAAGAATATAAAGAGACAAAATCGTAAAATATTGAAAATAATGAAAATAATGAGGTTAAAAGGTTAGATAAGCACCAAAATATCCATCAAGTTCACATATATTACTTAAGTACCATTAGAAGAAAAAAATTTTCTAGAAAGCATTTAAAAAACAGATGTTTCCGAACGAACATTCAATTAAAAATTTAAAACAAACTAAAAAAGTCCAAACTACACAACTCTCAAAAATTCATCGAGATGTCATTGAAGATCTTTAAAACACACACACACAGAGAGAGAGAGAGAGAGAGAGCTATTATTATATGAGAACCTTGTAAGCTAAAGAAATCAAAAAATCAATTCTTAATCACCATTTAATCCCCTCTTTAGAATTAAGAGTTAAAAAAAATAAAATAAAATAAAAGGCATCAGTATGGAAATCTAGAAACAATGACAGACAAGGAATTAGCTCCTCCGTACTTGACAGAGCAAAAACTATCTTCAAGGCTTTCCGCTTCTCTCTTTCATCTGGTAAATCCAATTTCAACACAAATTTTTGTAAAAACAAGATGCCAAATTATAAATTAAAAAAAAAAGAAGATATAATCCTAAAAGGCTTCTCAAAACAAACAAATCATGAAAATTCAATCCATCCGGGCAATCAAAGGAGTGAAAGAGGAATAGTATGTATCCAGGCAATCATGCAATATAAGCCCTCAAGTCTACACACACATATATACTAAGGAGGAAAAAAATTCAATTTTCACTGTCTAAAGAACTCTGACAAACCAACAGCATATAGAGTGTTGAAGTCAAAAGTAGTGGCGCCCACTTTGATTTCAAGATTGGTGGCGCCCACTTTCAATTCAAGATTAGTGGCGCCCACTTCTTCAATCTTCAACAATTGACAACTCCAATTTTGAATTGACAACTCCAATTCTAAATTGGCTGCCACTCTACTTCTATATAAAGGAGATGAGATTCTCCTCAATTGGAAGTGCACAAAACACACCATGAAAAGAGCTGATAAATTCCCATAAAATTTCTTTGTTTCTCTTTTCTCTTTTTTTGTACTCTTTCTTGTGTAATTTCTTCATTTTATTTTGAAGATTAGCAATACACTAATTTTTAGTGTATTTTGGGGTTTAAAGTTTTATGGGTGTTTTGTTGTAATATTATCATTTCTTCATAGTGATAATTTTGGTTCTTCTTCGCCCGTGGACGTAGGCACATTGCCGAACCATGTAAATCTTTGTGTTCTATTTTATTTTCTTTTACCACAAATTTCATAACAAACTGGTATCAGAGCTTGGTTTATCTTTTTCGAAAAATGTCCGTCAAATATGAGATCAAGAAGTTTGATGGTAAAATTAGTTTCAGCTTATGGCGTGTCAAAATGCATACCATTTTGGTACAACAAGGATTACAAAAGGTACTTTGGCCGAGAGAAGAATTTCCCGAGAAAGAAGCTGATAACGAAGCTTCAACTGCGACCACGATAGCTACAACAACAGCTGTCTCTACCGTTCCAATGAAAACCGTGTCAGATGCAGAGTTGGTGGAAATTGATGAAAGAGCTCGCAGTGCAATTATTCTCAACTTAGCAGACAAGGTGTTGTGTGAAGTGGTGGAGGAAGACATAGCTCTGAAATTATGGCAAAAGCTCGAGAGTTTGTGCATGACAAAGTCTCTCACAAACAGGCTGTACCTCAAACAAAATCTTTACACACTACAAATGAAAGAACGTACGTTCATTAAGGAGTATATTGATGCATTTAATCAGGTAATTGTGGATCTTAGAAATATTGATGTTAAAATTGAAGAAGAAGACCAAGCCCTTATTTTATTATGTTCTTTACCTCCTTCCTATGAGCATTTTGTTACCGCTTTACTTTATGGGAAAGATTCTATTAGTATGGAAGATGTTAAGGCATCTTTAAATCAACAAGAATTAAGAAAAAAGGTTTCCAGCAATAATACTAATGAAACTGGAGACGGTCTTATTGCAAGCGGGAGGGGTCAAAATAAGGGATCAATAAATAGAAGCAGGTAAAATCTAGATTAAGAAAAATTGTTGAATGCTATTATTGTCACAAGAAAGGGCACATTAAGTGGGATTGTCCTAAACTTAAGAAAAATAATAAAGTGGATAAAACGGACAATAAGAATGAGAATTCTTCTACTATTGCTGGAATTGTGGAAAATAATTCTTCAGATGGTGAAAATGTTCTTTTAGTTATTGTTGTTGGTACTAACTCAGAAAATGAGTGGATTCTTGATTCAGGTTCTTCGTATCATATGTGTCCCAATAAAGATTGGTTTACCACATATAAATCAATTCATGGTGTTACCGTCGTAATGGGAAATAATATGGCATGTAAAACTGTTGGTGTAGGTTCAATCCAAATTAAGTTGTTTGACGACATTGTAAGAACTTTGACAGATGTTCGGCATGTTCTGGAGCTGAAGAAGAATTTAATTTCTTTAGGCACTATTGATTCTATTGGCTGTAAGTTTTCAGCTGAAGGTGGAATATTGAGAGTTTCAAAAGGTGCTCTAACTATAATGAAAGGAAATAGAAGAAATAGTCTTTAATTTTTGTAGGGTAATACAGTTTATAGATCTGCTTCAGTTTCTTTGTTAGTTGACCCAGATTCAGACACTTCCCGATTGTGGCATATGCACTTGGGGCATATGAGTGAAAGAGGCGTGAACGAATTGAGCAAACGTGGTTTGCTTTGTGGACAGAAGACAGGTAAAATTGACTTTTGTGAAAATTGTGTTTTTGGAAAACATAAAAGAGTCAAATTCGGTACTGAGTGCATAGGACCAAAGAAACTGTGGATTATATCCATTTTGATCTTTGGGGTCCTTCACAAGTCCCCTCTCTTAGTGGTTCAAGGTATTTGTTAACCTTTATTGATGATTTTTCCCGTAAAGTCTGGGTTTATACTTTGAAAAATAAAAATGATGTGTTCCAAAAATTTAAGGAGTAGAAGGTAATGATAGAAAATCAAATGGGTAAAAGAGTGAAACGTTTACGAAATGATAATGGTTTAGAATTTTGTTCAAGAGAATTTAATGAGTTTTGCAGGAATGAAGGCATTGCTAAACACCGTACGGTTAAGGGTACTTGATAACATATAGATTTATACATTTTGGACCCTTAATACTTAGTATTTAATATGTCTCTCTACCATGCATAGGACTTTTATTTGTTATTTGGATTATTATATTTTAATAAGATTAATATTAAATTGTTGGGTTTTTAATTATATTTTTATTCTATTTCAGACCCAAATCCAAATGACCTGGCAGACCTCATG
>JAXGGT010000131.1:3193468-3211775 GCA_035583425.1 Marsdenia floribunda | reverse complement strand
TATTAGGAAGAACGAGGAAGAATTAAATTGGAACATCAACCATAGGTTGATTATGTTCTCTCATTATTGTGTTTGCATTCCAATTCATTAGTTTATTTGTTTATAAATTCCTGTTAAACATAAAAACCCCTTTTTTCAATTGAGATCAGTGGGTTTTTTAGATTGATTTAACGATTAAGGCTTCCTTGGGAGATGACTTGGTGAGCACTATATTTCTTTCTAGTTTTAAAATTAATCTTGGCCTGTTTGATGAAACTGTGAATTTATCCTTTACCAGTACTCCACAACAAAATGGAGTTGCAGAACACATGAACATAACACTTTTGGAGAGAGCACATTGTATGCTCTTTGCAGGTCGGCTAAAGAAATTTTGGGCTGAAGCAGTCAACACAGCTTGTGTCTCTGTCAACTGCTATTGAGTGTAAGACACCTAAGGAGGTATAGTCTAGTAAACCTGCTGATTATTCTTGTTTGAGAATTTTTAGTTGTCTAACCTATGCTCATGTTAATGATGGAAAATTAGAGCCTAAAGCCAAGAAATGCATCTTTCTTAGTTATGGACAAGGGGTGAAAGGATACAGGTTGTGGTGTTCTGATCCAAAGTTACCTAAATTTCTAATCAGTAGGGATGTCACTTTTGATGAATCTTTTATGCTTCACCAGAAAAAAGATTCTTTTGATACAGGTTGTAGTGAAAGTGACAAACATCAGGTGGAGTTACAATTTGATGCCTCAAAACCGATGCTTGAAGAAATCACAAATCAACCCATTGAGGAGGAGGAGGTGCAACATGAGGAAGCACCACCATCGCAACATGATAGTATTCCTGTTCGGAGACAGCACAGACAAATTAAGCCACTACAAAGGTATGCTTATGCAGATTTAGTTGCTTTTGCTTTGACTATTGCAGAATCTTTCGAAGAGGAAGAGCCTTCCACGTATCATGCTGCCATTATAAGTAAAGAATCTACAAAATGGATTGTTGCAATGACTGAAGAGATTGAATCTCTTTATCGGAATCAAACATGGGAGCTAGTTAAACCACTAAAAGGTAAAAAGATTATTGGTTGCAAATGGATTTTCAAAAGAAAAGAAGGAATTCATGGAATTGAAGATGCTAGGTACAAGGCACGTTTGGTAGCTAAAGGCTACAATAAGAAAGAAGAAGTTGACTTCAATGAAGTTTTCTCACCCGTGGTAAAACAGACTTCTATTCGTGTTTTACTTGTTATAGTTGCCTTGCATGATTTAAAGTTTGAACAGCTTGATGTTAAAACTTCTTTTCTTCATGGTGAACTTGAAGAGCAAATTTACATGCATCAACCTGCAGATTTTGTTGTCTAGGAAAAGAAAGACCATGTATGTTTACTAAAGAAATCATTGTATGGGTTGAAACAATCTCCTAGACAGTGCGGCTTGATTCATTTATGATTGATCATGGTTATTCTAGAAGTAATTGTGATAGTTGTGTGTATTTCAGAAAGCTCTCTGATTGTTCATATTTGTATTTATTGCTATATGTAAATGATATGTTAATTGATGCTAATAACATGTCAGAAATTTCTAAGTTAAAATATCAACTCAACTCAGAGTTTAAGATGAAAGATTTAGGTGCAGCTCAAAAAATTTTGAGCATGAAAATTCACCGTGATCGTCAAGTTGGTAAGCTTGTTTTATCTCAGAAAAAATATATTGAGAAAGTACTTGAACGATTTGGGATGGAAGATTCCAAACCAATTTGTACACCACTTGCTACACATTTTCACTTATTAGAGAAATTGTCACCACAGACCGATGAGGAGAAGGAGCACATGTCACGTGTTCCATATGCTAGTGTCGTTGGCAGTCTTATGTATGCCATGGTATGTACTCGTCTTGACATTTCACATGCTATTAGTGTTGTTAGCAGGTATATGGAGAATTCGGGAAAGGAACATTGGCAGGCAGTGAAATGGATACTACGGTATTTGCGGGGTACTTCAGATATTGGTCTAGTCTTTGATTGTAGCAGCATCGATACTTCCAAATGTGTCGTTGGATTTGTGGACTCTGATTATGCAGGTGATTTGGACAAGAGGAGATCCTTGATAAGTTATATTTTCACACTTTCAAGATGTGCAGTTAGCTGAAAAGCAACGTTACAGCCAACAGTTGCCCTTTCTACTACCGAGGCAGAATACATGGCACTAACTGAAGCAGTGAAAGAAGTCATTTGGCTTAGAGGTTTGGTTTCTAATTTGGGTTTATCATAGAATTCAACTATTGTTTATTGTGATAGTTAGAGTGCGATACATTTAACAAAAAATCAAATGTATCATGAACGAACCAAATATATTGATGTCAGGCTCCATTTCATTCGAGAAATTATATCTAATAGTTTTATCAGTGTTGAAAAAATTGGTACTGTAGATAATCCAGCAGATATGATGACAAAGCCTGTACCAATGATCAAGTTCAACCACCGCTCGAACTTGGTCAGAGTCCACAAGATATAATTCCTTACTGGAATTTTTGGAGAAGATTGGATTAGAAGTGTTTTAATTTTTTCTCTAAGAAGGAATTTGATCAGCAGCTTTATCCCCATATCTACTGGAGGGGGAGATTTGTTGAAGTCAAAAGTAGTGGCGCCCACTTTGATTTCAAGATTGGTGGCGCCCACTTCTTCAATCTTCAACAATTGACAACTCTAATTTTGAATTGGCAACTCCAATTCTAAATTGGCCACCACCCTACTGCTATATAAAGGAGATGAGATTCTCCTCAATTGGAACTGTACAAAACACACCGAGAAAAGAGCTGATAAATTCCCATAAAATTTCTTTGTCTCTCTTTTCTCTTTTTTGTACCCTTTCTTGTGTAATTTCTTCATTTTATTTTGAAGATTAGCAATACACTAATTTTTAGTGTATTTTGGGATTCAAAGTTTTATGGGTGTTTTGTTGTAATATTATCATTTCTTCATAGTGATAATTTTGGTTCTTCTTCGCCCGTGGACGTAGGCACATTGCCGAACCACGTAAATCTTTGTGTTCTATTTTATTTTCTTTTACCACAAATTTCATAACATAGAGTCATAGGAGGGTTTCTGAATCAGCAATTAACTTGATATCCGATCTCGGGAGCAAGCAGAGTAGAGAATTGTTGTAGGGGGGGGGGGGCGACGAGGACTCTGAAGAATTGGTATCCAATCTCGAGAACTAAGAATCAACAGTTGCTTTTGCCTAAACACACCAAGCTAATTACATAAACAACAATTACGCCCAAAAACTAAGCAAAAATAATAATTTCAAAACACACTGTAGAGTTATCATAATTATATTTCTAAAAATTATCATAATTATATTTTCTAACAATTATATTCATATAAATCCAATTATAATCATCAGTTTAAAAATCTTATGCATCACCGTTGACTTCAACCCACTGTACAAAATTTGTATTAAGCAAGCAGATCACATCAACGAATAAATATAAAAGTATGTTAAGAAGTTTTTAGCGGCTAAGTATTGTACCAATTGAGAAATGAAGAAACAAAGCAGAAAATTTAGAAGAAAAGACAAATTCCCAGGTGTGAAGAAAGGTAATACGTGTTGCTATCAAGGCCAAAACAAAAAATAAAAAAGACAAAAGTCTTATGAATAAAATTACAAGAAAATTAAATAAAAATATCAAAATTACTACCTTGCCACCAGAAGAAAATAGAAGATTGTTTTACAATCTTATATATATAAGATACATAGATATATATACATATGAATTGAAAAAAAATTAATACAGCTAATATAAATCATATATATATATATAATACTTGATAAAAAAATTAATAAATTATAAAAAGTCATAAATATTGGATAAACTTGAGAAAATGAAGATATAAAGTCATAAAAAATAAAATATTAAAAATAAAAAAACAATGAAAACCAAAAAATTAAAGAAAATAACAAGAATGCCATTGGAAAAAAAAAATTGTTTCTAGAAACGAGACTTGTAATCTTATATGTGTATGTATATAGGAAAATTGGTGAATTTGGTCCTTAATCTTTCGATGATTGATATGATTGGTTCCTTTTCTATATTTTTTATTTAGTAAACTCCCAATGTATAATAAGTTGGTGTTTTTGAGATCCCTTTCTTCATAAAATTTGATTTGTCCAAACAATAAATTTTGTGAAGAGAGGAACTAAATACACCAATTTATTATATATTGGGAACATACTAAATATTAAAAAAAAAAAAAAAAAAAAAGATTAATCACACCAAAGTCATGAACATTAGGGACCAAATTCACCGATTTTTTCATATATATTGAAACATCTTTTAACTATTTAGATTAATAAGAAATACATTTTTATATAATTTTTTTTTTTTTGACAAAATTACAATTTCTTTGATAACAATAATAATGAATTATTGATTATTAATATTAATGATGTTAATTTTGGTACATATTTAATTTTTATTAATGTATTTAAAGATAGTGCATTTGCTGCTTGTTTGATATGGGTGAATGAAGATAAATGAAGATATATGGGAACCAACTATGCATCACTACCCAGAACAAGGTAGTGTGGTGTGGTTGTCTTACTAAGGTGCTTTTATTTGGTTTATCAACAGGACTTTGAGTTTGAATCTCATTAAAAATAATTTTATACCCAATTTTAACTATGTGTTATATAATATTCTAAGTTTAAAAAAAAAAAAAAAAGAATACTATGTACCACTACCAACCCCAGAGAGGCTACTAAGACTCGTTGGTGACCCATCAAAGCTCAGGAATTAAAATTAAGCCAAGAGAGAGGCAAAACCCAACGGAATCATTTTTTCTTTTTTAATTGAACCCAACTAGTTGTGCATGATATATATAGGTACATATATACATGTATGTCTGGCATAAATGCAAGAATGAGAAACATGCATGCATGGCAGCCATGTGTGGTTCCGATCGACAACGCAGAGCATTCCCACAAATTTAAATTCCATCCAAATTATATTTCCATAATTTAATTCTCATTTAAAAAACACATTTGTTTGTATATAAAGTTCACAATTAATGTTAAATTTTATATATATATATATATAATATAGAAAATTGGCATAAATAATCTATAAATTATGGTCATTTGGAGATATTGGTCTTTGAATTAATTTTTTTTTGTGATATTGATCTCTAAATTATGTTAAATTATGTGAGATTGGTCATTCCGTTAAAAATTTTTGTTATCCTACCGTTAATTTAAAAAAAAAAAAAAAAAAAAAAAAAAAATTTGCTTAAAGGAATTTTAGTCATTTCATAATAATATTATACAAAAAAGAAAAAAAAAACCATTGTATATGTATATATGTACGGTGAAGAGAGTGAGAAAAATGATTATATATATATTTGTATCAATAATATATATTTTTTTTGTATAATGTTATTGTGAAATGACTAAAATGTCCTTGGATAATTTTTTTTTTAATTTTTTAAATTAATGGTAGGATAAGAAAAAATTTTAACGGAAAGACCAATCTCACACAATTTAATATAATTTGGAGACCAATGTCACCAAATAGCTATAATTTGAGAAGTATTTATGCCAATTTACCCATATAATATTCATAAACAGTTTACAATTGAAATTCAGAATTTAATGTAAAAAAGCTATACATAATTCTTTTGATCACAATTTTGTTTTCAAATATATGTGATAAATTTATAAAAATAAAGGAACAAATATAAATGATATTTTAAAATGAACGTTACTTTTTTTTTTAAAAAAAAAAAATGGTTATTAACTCTTCAATATAAAAGAAAAAATTATGGGGTGAGAGAGGCTCGAACTCTCGACCTCAGGATCACTCAAGTAAGCTATGAGACCTACGCGCTAACCAACTGCGCCACCACCCCGTTGATGTTACTTTGATGATATTTTATTTATAATATTTAAAAAAAAAAAAATCTTGGTCAATCCTGCTCCAACTGCAGTTATTCTTGTCTTCTACCCTTCTCTCCCTTAGAACCAAATCTACCACATTCTTATTTTTCACTGTTAAAATTTGGCAAGCTCTTCTCTTCTTTTCCTTGTTCTTTGCTCAAGAACCCATCTTTTCTTAACATTTCCATTTCTTGGATAGCAAGATCTCTTTTTCATTGGCACACTTCCTTCCACTTCTCTCTCAAAAAAAAAGTGAGTACTTTTTTATTCTTTATCAGACTCTTTTAAATTACATTTAGATGCAAGCAACTTTTTATCAATCGATTCTGTGGATGGGTTATTCACCGGTTGTAAAATGTTTTTCCTTTGCGCTTTGATTGAGTCTGGACGAATGTGTTTGTGCTATATGCTGGGGATTTCTTCATTCAAAAAGGGTCTTTCTGATTTCTGATTAGAAATTTTTTACTTTTATGGACTTGTTTGAGACGAATTTCCCCTTTGTTATTACTGTTATAATTTTATTTTATTATTATTATTATTATTTTGTTTTGTTCTTCTTCTGCTTATTTGTGGTAATCTGATGGTACATCAATTGTTATGCATGTTTGGAATTTGGCTTATTTTGTATATTACTCAGATGACTGGGCAACACTGGGTGTTGAAAATTCTCCTCAAAGATTCATAAGCTACCAATGCATTTATCTTTTATCACCATAATTCAAATGTTAAAGTCCTAGTGTCCAGGTTTCAGAACAGTGTATGAGGCGAAATTTTTATTGTTTTTTTAAAATAATGATAATAATAAATAAAAATTTTATTAAATAATTTATTTATTCTATTAGTTTTTTTTTTAAAAAAAATAAAAAAATAAAAAATTTCATTTATTAGTCTTTTAGTAGTAGATGTATTATAATATTTAATTTTGAATAGATAAAATAGTTAATGCTATATTGTGTTATGGATAATTTTAAATAAAAACTTAAGTAATTATAATTATAAGGAATTTTGGTAAAATAAAATAAAATTGATATTTTAATACAATTTAATATTTCTAACCATGTATTGATTTCTTTTGTCAAAAGCTTTTTTTTTTCAAAATGATGAAGTAAATCATGAACCTTAATATCAAAATAATTATTTAATTTTAGATAAGAAAAAAAATTAATAGTTTTTAGATAATTTTTAAATGATTTTCTTAAATTTTAGATAATTTTTAAAATCAATACATTATTTGTTTAATGTTTTTTATATCTAATTTAACATAGTACTTATTCTATTTAAGGCATATGGTACTTGTAATGTTTTCAACATCTACATTGTTTTTTTTTTTCTTAGGTAATGTGCCTATGTTTGTATATAAAAAATAAATTTATCATATTGTTTTGATAGATGATCTATATATAGCTTTAGAAATCATCTTGCATGGTATCCCCGGGAATTTCAACTTGTTTAGCACAGATTTTATTTCTGGCACTGTCGGGATAAAAGGTATTATGTTTGAATTTGGCTTTTAATATATAAATAGTTTAAGAAGAGATGAGAGTGACTGAAAATGACTCCGGTGGCTTAATTGCTAATTTGTATCGATGATATTTACTGTCTCAGTTAAATATTACTTGATAGGAGGATTTTGGTTAACATTGGAGCACTACCTTGCTGCACTTTATTATTGTATATCCTGTTTTATTCAAATTTTTTGTGTAAATGCATTGCAGATGGTGGCTGACATGTTCATTTTGGCCTAAAATGGTTGTAAGGAAAATAGAGAATTCTCAGAGTTTGTTGCCAAGTCAAGATTCTTATAATTTAATTGCAATCGAAGCTCTTATCTTCGTCTTATTGAAGAAAATATCTGAAATAGAATTTTCATAATTTTGTACCCAAGCCTGGAAAATGGAGAGTGGGCAGTCTACTAATGTCTCTATACATCAGCATCTAATGACACCTATTAACGAAGCAAATCAAGTTAGAAGCCATAATGACATTATGATACGTCGCTTGAAAAACAGAGAACGACAACGCAGATACAGGGCTAGGAAACGTCTCGAGGCTGAGAGTAAGAGGGATCAGACTTCCCAACTGTTAGAGTTTCATGGTGCTGACTTAAGGAATGCACATACTCCTGTTTTTCTGCCCCAGGATAGTCATATTGTCTCTCAGAGAAATGAGGCTGGTAGCAGTACCCAATCAGGCCTTATAGCAATTGAAATGCCTATAAATGACACACCTCAGAATTTCCCAAGTAGGGTTCATTGCCGAAGAGATTGGAAAAAGGATGCAAGAAGGGTCCACTTACATAAAGATCAAGCTGTTAGATCTAAAGACAATTTTGCCCTGGCGCAGACTGCAGCTGGTGAAAAGCAAATGCCACCTTTCTCCACTCAGGTCAATGCTGATCCACCTATGGTAACTGAAGTTCAGCAGAGAGCTCCTCTCCAGGATAATGATGGAACAAGAAGAGCTGTGCCCAGCCGAAGACACTGGAAAGCAGAGGCAAGAAACAAGAAGAGTTGAAATAGTTGGTACCAGTTTACTATTTGATCAGGCTCTAGATCTTGTATATGTTACTGACTGCAATCGAAAAGTGGTTCTCTAGGAGAAGTGCTTATGGAGCTCAAAGTGCACTGGTGAGACATTCTGTATTATTTCATTTACTGTGTTAGTGAGAATTTGTAAGCATTTCAGTTAGGTGACCTCTGTTCTCCATTGTTGTTCTTTCAGATGTTGAATTGGATTGTCATAATTGGGATATGGTCGCAATGTCACACGAACTCTTATGGGATATCATCAGTGTCAGGTTAAGGTATGCTATTGCAGAATGTTGTCAATTTCTTATGGTGCTTTCCGTTTGACGCCTGTAAATGTGTGACTTTCCATGTCAAAGCAATTTAGACTTCAATGTTTGGAAGAATGGTAAATTTCATTTAGTAGTGATGGTATGGTTGCTATTGAGCCATTACATCCCTGAACCTAATACATCTTTCTTACATCAAATCTTTTAAGTGAACATGAATTGTTTTCCAAGTAATACAACATTCCACACAAATTTTTATGTTTGCTAGTTTGATTGGCTTGAAAAGCTGTTTTGATCCTTTGCTGTATTTTCCTGTACTTGATTTCTTTATTCCATCAATTTTGCACATAGTGACCTTTGCAACTTATCATTTCCGTGCCATATATCATCTTCTATGCTACCTTGAGCAAGCTCCCCCGCTCATTGGTTCTTCTCAAGCCTACTGCGTACCTCTGTTCAGTGCAGGCCAGGATTTTGATGTGTCTATGACATTAGATAACAATCCATTTAAATCTTTAACGTGGTTATTACCCATATATCTACATACAACCAAAATCTCTTGGCCCGTCTGCTACAAGAGGCACCCACCACTGCATCCTTTCTTACATTCTGGGATATTATCTCCTCAGGCCTCTTCTTCCTCGACCACTATCAAGATTTGGAGGTGATCACCTCTAAACTCTATCTTGGCCATCCTGGTTGTCATGTAAGAATCTGAACCCTTTCACCATCCCTTGAATACATGTATGATGACTTAGATTGTTTTACCAGAGCTTCCCAAGCTGTTGAAAGATTCAAATATACGTATGGCTATTACAGTAGACATATTTAGAACTGCACAAATAAGCAGAAGCCTTGTAAAAAAATTTTGGGATTTTAGGTGAAAGTTTTATGAAGACTTAGATCGTCTGGATTCCCTGCCAAGGTATCTTGCAAGGCGCATCCAATGTGCGGAACGCTGCTCAATCGGCTGCACTACTCCTGAAACAGGCAGGGATGCGCTACTTCATTTCCACCATGCTAAAACAGGAGAGGAAGTCCGTCCCTTTGGGGGATTCAAGGCCATTGCACAAAACAATTTCTGATGAGATTTAAAATCAGGATATCTTGACAAGTTAAATAGAGATATTTAAATATGGGAAATCATATTACTAAATTATTACTTTATTCTAGTCTCTTTGGGCAATATATATATATATATCATATTCTACTTTTATTGATTAATTTGGAAAGAATATGAGGGAGAGATCTTGATCTCACGATTGCTACTCAAGACTCTATTTGAGCTTTCAAATTTGGATCTTTAGTTAACAAGTTAAGTTAAGTGAAGACAATTAAACAAAGTGAATTATATCACTAAATTACTACTTTGTTGTCAGTCCCTTGGCAAAATAAATACTAAATGATTTCTCATGCTCAAAAGGATCTCAAGGTCTAGTGTTAAAATAAACTTTTATGTTTAAAAATTATACTCTATTAAAATCATAATCAATATATATATATATATATATATTAAATTAGAAATAGAAATTTTAAATTTTTGAAAAATAATAATAAAATTTATCTATGAAATATATGGAGAGATTATTTATGAATCTAAGATAAAATCATGCATAAATCTCTCATTTTAAAGAAACAAGATTGTGTTAATTCTTTGCGTGTCAACACATCGATTCTAGATTTAGTAAAGTCTTCAAATTAAAATAATTTTTCAAAAAAATCTAATAATAATTAAAAAAAATTATATAAAAAAAATGCAAAGAAAGAAAGATCGATTTAAGAAATTTAAATTCCCAAAACAAAAAACTAAACATTAAAATGAAATAATTTGTAGTTTTTGAACAATAAGCACCAGTGGTCTAGTGGTAGAATAGTACCCTGCCACGGTACAGACCCGGGTTCGATTCCCGGCTGGTGCATCTGAGCGAGGATGAATTCCGTGCTTCTCGGTAGGATTAGGGTCCATACCGCTTGTCTGATCCCAGACGAAATCAAAGCACATCGGAGCTCCTTTTGCTTTTCTTTGTTTTTTTTTTTTTTTTTTCCTTCCTTTTTCCCTTCCCTTGTAATGTAAAGCATCTTTTACCATTCTTTTCCTTTTACTAATTTATATATAAATATATATCACTTATAAATATATATATATATATATATATATAAGAAAATTAGTGAATTTGATACCTAGTCTTTCAATTATTAGTATTGTTGGTCCCTTTTCTTTATTTTTTATTTAGTAGGTCTCTAATGTATAATAAGTTGGTACATTTGATCATTTTTTCACAAAATTTGACTTGCCTAAGTAATAGACTTTGTGAAGAAAATGATCAAATACACCAACTTATTATACATTGAAAATCTACTAAATAAAAAAAAATAAAGAAAAGGGATCAATTACACTAAAACTATAAACACTAGGGACCAAATTCACCAATTTTCCTATATATATATATATATATATTAAGTAGAAACTAAATTAGATATGTTTTTTTAAATTTAATATTATTAAAGGTAAAAATTTTAATTCAAGAAAGCTTAATTCAATGGGTAATAATCTCGCTAATAATCCAAAAACTCAAGAGTTGGAAACATGTTAATGGATCCTTCATTTGGTTCTTAACCATATCTTCCAATTGATATTTCCTTAAGTGTTGAACTTTTGTAAAGGGACATATCCGTAGGGATTTTTCACATTAATGGATAAGAATGTTAAATAACTGAAAGCTCCTGTTAGGTGAAGCAACCTACCAGAAAAGCCTTAGATAGAATTTATATATATCTATATATATATATATAGAAATTTAAATAGCAAATTTATTTATGAACACTATATTAAAATAATATTATTATATGCTTATATTATAATACTAATACAATAATATTTTTCTTCTAAATAAATTTTAAAATTATCTAATAATAGTATTCATATACCATTTTAATCTCAAAATTTGAGAGAAATTTAACATGATTACGCAAACAATCCTTTTCCTTTTCTTCTCTTTTCTTTGTGAAAAAAATAATAAAAATAATAGAATAAAAAATCCTTTTTCTTTATTCATTTTGACGTGAATAAATTGTTCAGCAGATAGAGAAGAAAGATTTTGTAGGCCGTAATTATCTAAAGCCCACGACTGCAGAAGAAATAAGAAATTGATTAATATTAAAACAGAATTGGGAAGTTTTTGGTTTTTTTTTTTTTTTTTTTTTTCTTTTTAAGCTATTTTTTGAATTAATATGGATTCATTTGGAGTCGCGTTAATCATAACGTTTTTTTTCTTTTTTTCTTTTTTTAAATAATCCAATCAAATATTTTTATTTATAAAAAAAAAAAGAAGAAAAATTATAAAAATATTTTAAAATCCCTAAAAATAAGTGAAATCATTAAAAATAGTACATCAAAGAAATTGAATAGATTATTAGTGGATTTAGTTTTCGAATTTTTTTTTAATTATAAATATTTAAAAATTAGTATATTAAAAATAAGTAATTAATTAAAAATTAATCATGTAATATATAAATTTTTAATTATTAAAGATAAAAATAAATATCGTATTTAAATAAAAAAATAAATGATGTTTTAAAAATGTATATATATTAAGAAGAAGAAAAAAAATTGTGATATATTTTTAATTTTAAAGTTATTTTGTCTTTGAAATAAGATTTATTTATACTTTATTAAATGAAATAATAATTTTTTATTTATGCATTTTATTGGTTATAATTGATCAAAGAACTAATTTGTACTAATATTTTTAATTTAAAAATTTAAAAAAAAAACACTAAATTGACTAATTAAAAATAATTTAAAAATTAAAACCACCATTAATCCAAATTGAAATCAACCTTAAAAAAAAAAAAAAAAAAAAAAAAAAAAACCAAATCTTTTTAAGTAGAATTATTACATGAGGGAAGTTGTGAGTTTCTCTGAGTCTGACTTTTATGTATTTAGTTCTTCTTAAGATTGAGAAACAAACCAACAACCTTTTGCAGTAACGTTAGCAACAATTTTGAGGAAACTATATAGGAAAACAGAAAATTAGTTAAGGTTAATCCGTATACGTACTGGTCTAAGTGCTTTAAGTAATTGTACTATATTCATCATATCATATATAGTACACTCTAGAAGAATACATATATGTGTCTGTGTATATAATATTTTGAAAATACTTCAAACAGTACACACTAAACAGCATCAAGAATTATCTCATCGGTTAATCAGCTAAATGGTTCGTGATGAAAGATTGTTTGTTAGAATCACCATTGTCACTGCAACTTCTTGTTGATACTGAACCAAAAAAAGCCAAATGCAGGAAAGAAATGGAACAATGACAAAAGGGGGATTCTTCATTGATTACAGAACTATATATATATATACAACAATAAACACAAAGTGGAAAAAAGAAAAAAAAAAAAAGAAAGAAAAACCTAATAGTAATAATGATATAAAAATTAGAGGATATATGGAACACTAGATTGGAAGAGGGAAATTATGTAAATATAGTATAATACAGGGAATGCGCGCCGCTGCCGGGAGCCTTAAAATTTTCCCAGAGCCTTAACACTACTGATGATTAGCAACTGAGGTCTCTGTGTCCTATGGATTCTTCTCTTCGGTTTTCTTGTTTAGTTTGGTTGAGTTTAATCTATACCAAGTACCAACAACACCAAAAGCTTCTTCCATTTCATTCAACTTCAGCTATTCTGGATGATAATGCTATCTTAAGCTGGTCTTGAGTGTAGAACCGGTTCACCATCCTCACAGTGTTTTGCTGGATCATCAAATCATTTACAACTGAGACACTAGCATGGAGCAGTTCTAGATCCAAATCTTTAAGGGCACCCATTACTCTAGCTGCAGGGTGGTTGTTTTTAATGGATTGGACTCGAATCATTGCTTCCCAACCGATGATCTTCACGTCTATGTCCATCTCCAAGTTGTTACCACCACCACCAACACCACCCCCGGGTACCTGCTTGCTGCTCGGCAGCGGCTTGTGATCTTGATCAGCTCGTGATTCTTTATTTGCCTTTAATTCATTTTTCATTGAATCAACCTGGTTCTTCAGTTCTTCTCTGTCTGACTCTGTACTTTGAAGTTTAGCTTTCAACTCATTGATATAAGAAATGGCGTCGCCGAGGAGTGAAGCTTTGTCCATTTTCGATACATTTGGAACCACGGCTCTAAGAGCATAGAACCTTTGGTTCAACTTCTCCCTCCTCTGCCTCTCTGCCTCCACATGATTCAACGGCTCTTCCCTTCCATTTGCAGGCTTCCTCCCTCGCTTCCTAGGCCGCTTCTCCGGGTCCACAACTCTGCTACTGTCCGCCTCCTTCACCACAGAAGCCTCCAGATCAGAATGATCCGATTCTCCTCCTCCTCCGCCACCACCACTGGACTTCACCACGCCGGAAGAGGGTAAAATCACACCAGAAGAAAATGAGAGCATCCCCTCTTCGTTGCTCCCTCTCGACGCGGGAGACCTTTTCTTGCTCTTGCTACTCTCCTCCCCAACCCCGAAAATTGACTGTCCCGAAAACAAATTCCCATTTCCAGTATTAGAGGAACTCTTCTTGGTAACCGAGTCACCGCCGAAGTTCAATATCTCTCCCGATTCTGGCTTACAATTCCCATTCCTCACACTGCTTCCTTCAAAACCATGTTCTCCAAAATTCAATTCCCTTGCGAAAAAACCGCAAGAACCTTGCAGTTGCTGTGCTTGCTGGGATGAATTATAACGAACAACATTGACAGTTCCGGGATTGTCTGTCAAAGTACTCGTGCTTGGATTATTATCACTACTAAACACAAGTGGCTTATTCCCAGAAGGGATCGAATTCCCATGACCATTAGTGGTAACGTTATTGTTAACGCTGTCCTTAACCCCTCCACCAGCGGTGGTTGGATCATTAAGCCACAGAGAGGAAGGATCATTTTCGGGCTGAAGATTCCAAGATCCTGAGCCCGAGGCCAATTCCATATTATTAAAATTGAAGAGTACCCTAACCTTGTTCATGAGATCAGAACTCTGGAAAATCAATTCGGTAGAACCCAGCTCGAGAACACCGTTTGCTGAGGGTATGCAAACTACGGTCTGAAGCCCGAAACTTTGGGCTTGACGGGCCCGTTCGCAGTGAGAGGAGGCCAGTCTCTCTACTCCGGTGACCCAAACTGGAGTGGAATTGTACAAAGCCTGACCGGGAAGGCCGCTTCCGGAAACAAAAGCTTGAGTCATGGAGATAAGAAAGAACCACTCGGTGTCAGTGACCTCTTCGTCAACGGCATCGTCGGTGGAGCCCTGCTGGCCCGAAATCAAAGAATTGAGCTCTCGGAGGACCTTTTTCCTATGCTCCTGTTCTGCTAAGGAACTCGCAGAAGCAGAGTTCTTTTTCTTCCCTTTATCCTCCTCACCCTTATAATATCCATCCCCCCAACTCAACATTGCATCAGAAGAATACTCCATATCGGATGATTGCCAGAATATGGCATAAGTCCAACTTTCTCTAGCACCTTCAATAAGAGACTGAAGGCGCTGCTGGAGAGTTTCTTGATTTAAGAAAGAAGAAGCAGTCGCCATAGATTTGGAAGAAGCGTCTACAGACCCAGTTGCTATTGCCGCCGAAGTAGAAGCAGGCAGATGATGATGATGATGATTCACGGTCATTTGCGGTTGCCACATAGAAACCGGATCCGTAGTTGACATAAAAGCCTCCATCATCGATGTATTATCATCACTGGTTATTGTTCCTGCTGATGTCGAACCCCCCCAAATATTCGTCTTCGGTTGTAGCCTATAATCCGTCATTACATCAACCATAAACAACAGCCACAGCAACAATCAATACAAGAAATTATTTCTGCTGAGAATCCGAGAAAGCAAGAAGACTAATCAGTGAGTAAAGATTTAAGGGTTTTTTCCTTCTTTTTTTTTTTTTTTTTCCCCCTCTTTCAAAAGAAAGAAAAAAAAAAAAAGAAAAAAATTATTGATAATAGAAAAGGCAGGCGAGAGACGAGGGGCGGCTAATGGAGAATGGAGAAAATAGGGGATAGAGTGAGAGAATAATGTGAGAAATTAGTTGGGGTTTGGAAATTTATTTGAGGTGAATTTGAGCTAAATTTAGCCATGGACTGGACAATGAGTGGAGGGTTCCACGAAGGCTATCCCGATTTAATCGTGGCGTCTGCTCGTCTCAGTAAATGCCTGCGCTTCTTCCTTCACAGTACTGTATAGACTATGGTGTATTATGTAGATATTGGTATATATAGGCATAAATATATAATTATTTATATCGAATTATTTATCTAAATGACTTGTCTACTTTTAAGAGATTTTACATTAGAACTATTTAAATCTCACATTGAAAAATTACTAAACTATTTAGAGATTTATCTCCTATATAAACAATTAATATCTCTTAAAAAAGGTAACTGCTTTTAATCCCTTTACTTTGGAATTTGATCTTATTATTGGACAAGCTACTAACTTAAGCATCAAAACTTCTTTGGAGGATAAACTCATTTCCCCATCTTTTGCAGGTACTTCACCGAAGGTCATTCAGGAAGACCATTCGATCACGTTATACTTTAGAAGTAGGATCTTTCAGCTACATTAGATACTAATGTTTTACTATTCTACACTCTATTCTACTACCTCCAAACTTTCTTTAGACAATCATTATTTTTAAATTTTTTACTCAAATTCAATTTAATCATTAATTATATTTACACAATTTCTAACACATGCCAAAGATCGATCGACTCAAACTAATATGAGAAAGTAATACCGATTGTAGTAAATAGATAGGGTGTATTTGGTAGCATATTAGTTAACTAAATTTTAATTTTGTAATGTTATAATTATAATACAATAACATCAATCACTCATTACAAAAAAAAAAAAAAAAAAAAAAGTTATTAAGACGTTTTTAAGAGACTCAATAGAATATATATTAGGGTATTTTTTGCTTTGATATACTTTATATAAATATCTCAACAAAGATATAAGCGTCTCAATTCTAGTCATCTCAATAGCCTTTTGTGTGAATATAATTGAATTTTTAAATTAAAATTTTTTGAGGTTTTAAAGACATTTCGTAATAATAGAAGTTTTTTAAGACTTTATAATTTTAAAATGTTTTAATTATATATATTTATGTAACATTAATAATATTCCTAGCAACAAGTTACTTATAATTTCTCAAAATTTCAAGAGCAGACAAATAAATAAAAATACTCCCTTTCAGTTCTATAAAATGAATTTTGTAGTTGAGAGCCTTGGTAGAGATTAAGGACGATTTATTTGTATAAGGTAATACTTTGATTTTTATCATTATTACATTCACCCAAAAAAAAAAAAAAAACTTTTTATCATTATTACATATATATATATATATATATATATTTTGTGAAATGCAAAACACGACACATGTATTAAAAAGTGAAAATAAAAGAAAGTCACGTAGATGTATACTTTTATTATTATTTAGTTATTTATTTATTTATTACTAGACAAACGCTATCCATTTTTATAAAATATTAAAATTAATGTGTATAAAAAAGTTAAAATATTTTTATTTTTATAAATAATAATTAATGAATAATAATTATTAATAAATTATTAATTGAAAATAATATTAAGGAAAAATATTATTCCTTCCTTTTTTTTTTTATAAAAAGATATTAAAAATTGTGTTTAAAAATATATATATATATATATATTTTAACTTTAACCTTTTATCTTTTATAAATAATTTCTAATGATTTCTGTTTCCCTTTTTTTTTTTTCCTTTCAATTCTAACTTCTAAGGCTTTTTTCCCCACCTCTTAGATATTCTTAATTGTGATCAATTGAATTACACCAACTTCAATAATTAATGACTATTAATTGCTTGTAAATTATTAACCAAAAAAGATATTAAAAATATTTATTCCCTTCAATTTTATATTTTTTTAATTTGACATAAACACAAAAATCATACATTTTAATAAATATGTAAGATATCTTAACTGAAAAGATTAAAATATTTTTTAATTTATTTTTCTGATAAAAATAATTACTAAATATTAATTATCAAATTTTAATCATAAAAAGGTATTAAAAAAATATCAATAAATATATATATATACTGATTTCTTAACATAATAAGTAATATATATATATATATATATCAGTTTCACTCCAATACGAGAAGGAAAAAGATGGAAAGAGTATATTAATTTTATAAAGTCACAAGGTAATATATATATATATATATATAAATATCTGTGTGTATATATATAGATGTAATTATTTTATGTAAGAATCTCAATAGTTAATATATTTGAGTTTTTAGATATGTATTGGGAATCAATGTTAGGAAGTGAATCTTCAAAATTAATTGTTTTTTTTTTTTTATTTTTTATTTTTTTTTGGTAACTCCTAAGAGAAATAAATGGAATGTAAATTAAATGGAAATATGATTAATTAATGCCTAAGATTAGATTAGTGATTTTGAAAATAATTAACTGATTTTGGAAATTCTTCCCTATTTAGAAGGCTTCATGATCTTTATGCAATCATTATGAACAAACTTATTCCAAGACGTTATAATTATATATATATAT
>JAXGGT010000131.1:3178512-3193368 GCA_035583425.1 Marsdenia floribunda | reverse complement strand
GGTACGTAATAGTTATTTTAAAAAATATGAATTACCAAATTTGCCCTCACTACGAAAACTTATGACCACCACCTATATTAATTTATTACTATTTGAAAAAACTACCAATCAAAATCCACCACGTGGAATTATTATTTTTAGTTGTGACTGCACTTTGTCTACCCTCTTCTTCTATTTATGGGTTAAAGTGTTCATTCTTATCAGGTAAATTGCACGTGTTTTGTCTATAAGATATTTTTTTAAAAAAAATACAGCTTTTTTTAGTCCAATATTAAAAAGATATTTATTTATTTGACACGTAATGTTTATCCGTCCAGTTTTTACTTGCATTTTTAAAAAATTAGAGAAACTTTTTTTTAAGAATATTAATAATAGAAAATTTTTGAATAGGATGGATATTTTCTTTTTTCAAAATATGAAAAAAATTATATAATAATAACAAAAAGTAATAAATTTAAAGGCTCAAAAGTCAATGATTCTTGAAAATTTAACACAATTCTGATTTTTACCTTCAAATTTGAATTATGTAATAATCATTTTTAACTTTTATAATTAACTAAATAATGTTATTATTATTATTATTACTACTTATTATTTCCTTTAATTTTTTATTTGTTACCAGATAAGATTTGACATAAACATTTGACAGTGTCTTTTTTATTTGGACAGTGATTCATCTCAAATAAAATTGTATTTAAGTTTTTGATGAAAATCTTTTTTTTAAAAAAAAAAAAATTTAATATAATTAAAATATTTTAAATTATCTTATTTTTAATAAGTAAAAAAAAAAAAAAAAACCATTAAAGTAAGTAAAATTTAGATTTTGACACTATATAATACTTGTCCAAATGTACAATTATTTGGCTTGCTTCTTGTTTCGAGAAAAATTAGTTATTTTTCATTTAAAAAAATGTATTTCTCTGAACAATACTCAGAAAGGGAAAAAAAATATTTAGATATATTCGAGTGGAAAAAAGGAAAATGAAATATCTTAGGCATAAAACATTACTTCTCCTAAATCTATTAGTTGAAAAGGGTTAAGAAATAAAATCAAAAGAAATGATTTAATTAAATTATATATATATATATATTACATTTAAAAATACTAATACTAGTCTCCCTAATATAAAAAATAAATAAATAAATAATTTTTTTTTTTCATTTTCACATTCTATCCAAATACAATTAAAATATTATATAACATCTCCTTATTTACTTCAAAATTTATAATAATATCCATTAATTAATTATTATTTATAAAATAATAAAATGTCAATAACACTTTAACCTTGTTCCATAAAAAATATATATTAATTTCAATATTTTATTTAAACAGATAAAAGATTATTTAATAACAAATAAAAAACAGATTAGTATCAATAATAAAATAAAACTAACAACATTGTTTCATAAAATTATAATTTTTATTATTAAAAAAATTTAATTAAATTATTAATATTGACTTAATAATGGAAATAATGATTTTAAGTTTAAAATTAATTAAATTTATATATGTCTATTATTTATTGATTTGTATTAAGGAAGTATGTTTATGATATTAAATTCTAACAATTACTGTATATTTTTACTTCACATTTGGGTCAAAATATTTTAATAAATAGCTCTATACAGAAATAATGGCAAATAAATAGAACATAGAGAGAGTATTGACCAAATATTTACATTATTTGAAAATTTAAACGACAAAGAAGAATTGAATTTATAAGTTTTTTATTTTTTTTTAAAGTCAAAATCAACTGTATTAGTAGAAATATTTAATATTATAAGATAATAAAATATTGTTTAATTAATAACAATTTTACTTATAAACGTAGACTTATGAGATTTGAGTTATTTGGAAGAAGATCTTGAGATAATATATATATATATATATATATATATATGGTATAAAATTGATTCTAAAAAAAAAGTAAAATTTTAAAAATTTAAAATTTAAAATTTAATTTTATAAATAAAAATATAAAAGTTTAATTTGAAGTTGAAGTAACAATTATTAAATTTAGCAGCCAAAGTACATAACAATTATGAGATAAATAGGATTTCTTTTTTTTTAAAAAAAAAAATTATAAATTTTTTTCATATCTGATATGACTTGAATTTATAACCTTTAAAAACTTCACAAAAATTTAATGGAGCATTCTTAAAAATTAAAATGTTGTCCCCGGTGAAGCATTCTAGAATGACATCTAAAGCAAAATGTACACTCCATAATAATAATACTAATAATTACAATTAAAGATTGTTTGATTATTAATTGTCTCACCTATATTCAATAAAATACATGATTAGGTCATATTCAAAATAAAATAATACTAATTATAATATTATTTTGTTCTAAATTTTCTAGAATATAGAGGAACATAATAAAGATTATTGAAATTTTATATATAATAATAAAAAGAGAAGGGGGGAAAAAAAATTTCCCTTCTTCTAGACAAAATGTAATTTTTAAAATAAAGTTACATATCAAAGGGAAGTGTAAAAAAAGTAAGGCTTTAATCTAGAATGCTCTTTTAATCTTAATAATGATAACTTTGTTAACTAAAAGCCCAAATAGAATGTTTAAAAATACTTAAGGGTAATATATATATATATATATATATATATATAATAATGGTTGAGAACAAGATTATTACAGAGTAAAATACATATATATATATATATATAGGATTTGAGTGATTTTTTTTCTTGAAAAAATAAATATGTTTATTATTTTATTAATTTGAAATAAAAAACATGAAAAACAAAACAATTAAATAACTTTCCTGGCTTTGTTGGTCTAGGAATTTCTTCTTTACCTCCTGGCTTGTCAAGAGATTAGGGTTCTAACTTCACTCGGGTGTTCCACAATTCGATATATATTCGTAAGTGCAAGTATACTCCACTGTTAGGCCTCCTTCGGTGAATTAAGCTGGATCGAAAGAGCCTGGAACACCACCTCACAAAAAAAAAAAAAAAAAGTGACAGTCTATTATCGGGGATAATGAACAGCATTCCCAATCTCATTTCGTTATACGCAAGCTTCTTGCCATTTTACAAGCTTTTATGTCAAATTGGCATTTAAATAATAATATTTCAAGATATTCAAATAGCTTGAAACATTATTATAGGATAATGTTTTTACTTACTTTAAGAAAGTATTAAAGTTAATATTTTTAAAATTTACGCTTTTTTTTAATAAAAATAATTAATAAATATTGTTATAAATTATTAATTTCGAAAAAGTATTAAAGTATCACATTGATTTTATAGGATAACTAATAATAAAAAAAATTATTATCTCTGTATAGTGAAAAAAAATTTAATAAGTATTATAATATTTGAACTCTAGAGTCGTTTTTAAATTAAAATCAGATAAATATCATTTTAGGAATTTTTTAGAATATATTCATATACAATGATGTAAATTAATTTAATAATTATAAAAAATGTAAACTAATTTAATAAAATTATCATAATTAATATACATCCTACACATTAGATCGATTATTTTAAATTATTTAACATTTTTTTTTAAAAAAAAAATTAATTATTTATCCTATTTAATTTGAGAATAATTACAGGACTATTACAAGTTAAATTAATTATTTAACCTATATTCTATATATATATATATATATATATAATAATTCATCATTTTAGTTCTTTTGGCTATTTTAGTCCCTTGAAGACAATAGTTCAATATAATTAGAGGACTCAAAGTCACTCTCATATATGCAAAGACTGTATAGAGAGTAGTAAAATAACTATAAGAGGAGATCACCAATATTATGTACAACAAGACACAGTAGAGGTGACTCTACTAATAATAGTGAGATACAATACCTTTAAAGGAGGTAACATAAACAAAATATCAAACATAAATTTATTACAACAAAATCAAATGGAATGTAGAGCTTCCATAAACAATAGATCCCAATGAATATTAATACCAGGATGACTCCAATTTTTATACAGATTTAATTAATCAAGCTATGTTGTAATATGCCTACTGTCGAAAAATTTTTGTATGTGAGAAGGATGAAGGATTTTCTTCCAAAGCTGAGTTATCTAATTGCGATCTCTAAGAGCATGCAAATCTATTTCAGCTTGTGTTCGAAAAATATCAAGCCTAAGGCATTCTTCGTAAACCACTCCGCCAAGCCATGGGGGCATAATACACATTTCATCTTTTTCATATATATGATATTCGTCAAATTTTATTTATTTTTGAAATTCGTCAATTTTTAGATGTAAAAGAGTGAAGAAGAATTTTTAATTTTTAATTTTCATTACTTATAAAGATAAATTTTGTATATAAAATGACAAGTTTATCCTTTATATTAAATAAAGTAATGAATCTTTGTTTATTTATTTTATCTGTTATTACAAGTAAAAGGATTAATGTGATCAAATAATTTTTGTTTGAATATGAAAAAAATCTTTAAAAAAAAAAAGAAAAAGAACTAAAATGACCAAAAGAAAAATAGTTTTGGGACTAAAATGATCAATTATCTTTATTTATTCATTTTACCTGTTATTATAGATAAAAAGGACTAATGTAATCAACTAATTTTGTAAAAAAATTTTAAAAAAAGTAAAATGGCTAAAAAAATAGTTTGGGATTAAAATGGTCAACTATCCTATATATATAATAAAAAGGTGTAACTTAATTAATTAGAATATATTTTATTTATAGTTTAAAAGATTATGAGTTGAATTTTCGCTTAATTAAAAAAGAAGAAGAAGAGAATATATATATATTAATACAATGTAAATGAATTTTTCTTTTCAAATTGTTAGTTCCAGTTTCACCTTCGACGAAATGGATGCCAAGGAACTACACCAATTCCTCGGGGTCTACAATTCCAATTAATCGGCTATATTCACCTCGTGATGACTAGTCAACCACCTTCTGAATATTATAGTGATTTGCAAAAAAAAAAAAAAAAAAAAGAAGAATATTATAGTGACTGTGTACTTGTATTATTATTATTTTTTTTCCAAAATATATTTTTATAATTTATCGTAAATAAAAAATTATCAAGCAACCAAAAAAAAAGAGATAAATAAGCGACAGCTTCTGACCATTGATTGGTCCATAGTGGATCTAGAATTATACGGTCTGATTAATAATACAAAGAAATTAAATAAATTATTGAAGCACGTTTTGTTTGATGCGTGGCGTGAAAATAACGAGGAATATCTTGAAATATTTTTTTATTTATTTCTTTTTCAAAAAAATAAAAAATTAAATTAATTGTTGGGTCACTTTTGGAGGTGACTTTAGCATGTGAAAAATCAAAGCCACTTGAAAGTAATTTATTTGAAAATCGTTTTTAATTAATTAATTTATTTATGCAACTTAACTAACCCTTTTTTTTTTCTTTGTAATAATTCAAAATCTGACTTCAACAAAGATTATTTCTTGACAAGAGGTGTAGTTCAATCAATAACAATTTTATTTATTATTTAAAAAATGGAAAAGTATTCTGGTGACACCTAAATTTTTTCAAATTGTCGCTTTTACATTTCAACTTAATTTCGACTTAAAGTGACATTCTAACTTTTCTTTTGTGCTAAACTAGCACTTCCGTCAGTTTTGACCGTTAAATCTAAAAAATTGACCGTTAGTTTGACTTTTATAGAGTATTTTTTTAAAATATAAAATTTTAAAATTTTTATTAGGGTTTAAATATAATATCAAAAAATTCAAATTTTTTTTTTTTTTTTTTTTTTTTTTAAGGATTTTTGCATATTTTCTTCTTCTTCATCTTCTCTAACCCACCGTCACTGTCGTGACCCACTGTCGATGCCTCTAATGCCGCCGACTGTCTGAGGTTCCCTTGGTAGGTGAGTAGACTTGGAATTCCTCCTATAGTACGTGATCAAATAAGCAAAAACAGTACTATTAGCGGCCAAAACCTCGGAGCAAAGTTCCAAAACCAAAGATCCTCCACCATTCTTCCCCTTCAAACTCAATCTCACGTCAAATGTTCCCGTATTAGACTTCTCGGAAACATCAACATTATTGGCGGAATCAACGTCATCGGACAATGGAAGTTTTTGAACTTCAGTAGAAGTAAGGGACGTACCAGGCGGGGGAGGAGCGACAGGGTCATCAATAAGTGAGACCTGACCCAGAGAAAGGATGCGACGCAGGCCGAGCTTGGATGAGGAGGAGGTAGCGGAAGCTTGAGACTGTGGGAATTAGGGAAATAGTTGTGAATGGACTTAGAAGGCAATTCTGTCTTTTGAGAAGGTGGATGATAGTGGAAGTGCTTGGATAGTGAACAAGAGCGAGACTGGGACTGAGACTGAGGAGTTGAAACCAAACTGTGCTAAAGATGGTGGTGGGGATCAGGACTGTGAGAGAACCATGAAAGAGCAACACTAAGAGAAACAACGGTGAGATTGACTTGACATAGGAGAAGGGGTGTCTGGTCTATGTGCATCTTCATACTTTGATGTAAGGGACACAAACACTAATTTTAGTGGTGGATTCGTTGGAACCTTCTTCAAAGGGAAAAGAGAGGTGGAAGAAAGAAAATGATGGAAGAGGGACAATAGTGGCAACGGCGAGAGCCAACAACGGTGGCAGTGGGAGGTTGTAGGAAACGTTTGAGAAGAAAGAAGAAGAAGAAGATAAAAGCTTTAAAAAAAGAGAGGATAAATCGCCAATTTAGTCTCTTAAGTTTATGTTTTGATCTGTTATAGTTCCTCATATTTATTTTTGTTTAAAGTAGTCCCTTAAAAATATTTAAATTAATTAAAGTGGTCGTTTGACCATTAACATCCAAGTATTCCGTTAACTCTCCTTGCTCGTGACATCCTAAACTCTCTTAAATTTTGAACAAAAGTACAAAAATACCCCCTTAAAAAGGCATGCATAAGGAAAGTTAAGGAAACATTTGGATGTTAACGGTCAAAGGACCACTTTGATTAATTCCAAAATTCTTAAGGGACTACTTTAGACAAAAATAAACATGAGAGACCATAACAGATTAAAACATAAACTTAAGGGATTAAATTGGCGATTTATCCAAAAAAAAATTGAATAATACCCCTTGATTTTTTTTTTTTTTTTAAATTATTATAACTAAATCCTATTAAAATTTTAAAAGGTATTTATTTACTACAATACCCTTAAAAAGTCATGTGATTTGGATATGATTTAACAAAATTTATTATTTAATAAAAAAAGACAAAAATACCCTATAAAAAGTTAAACTAACGGTCAATTTTTAGATTTAACGGTCAAAGCTGACGGAAGTGCCAGTTTAGCACACAAAAAAAAAAGGCTGGAGCGTCACTTTAAGTCGAAATTAAGTTTAAATGCAAAAGCGACAATTTAAAAAAGTTCAAGTGGCACCAGAATACTTTGCCCTTTAAGAAATTACGAATTTGTTTCATATTAGATTTAGATAGTTGTAAAATGCAAAAACAGTATTAGTAAATTCTGTATTTTTCAATTAAAGAACACCCTATATGACTTTTAAGTTGAGACATTAAAAGGGTTAGGTTTTTTTTTTAAAAAAATTTATTTATATATATATATATATATATAATTTAAATACAACCTAAAATTGTATAATGTCAAATGCTCTTTTGATAAAATCTTATTTTATTTTAATTTTCCTCTTGAAATATCTTTGTCTTTTAAGAAAGAAAGTAATTTTAAAATATTATATAATCCTAATAATAATAAAAAATTAATAATAGTATTTTTAAATTATTCTTTTGTCAATGATACATAACGTATTGTAGTTGCACTTAATTCTCATTTCGAATTTTGTGCTAGGGGTACATATATATATTCAAAAAATTAATAAAAACACATTAAGTAATTTCAATTATGATTATAAAAAGTCATGAATTCGAATTATATTAAACGTAAAAATATCTCAAAATTATATATATATATATAATTAGTTTGTAATTCGTAATCGGTTAGTTGACTATACACCTCTAAACTTTATTTTAAATTTTTTGTTTTTTTCATATTTTAATTGGAAAATTGACAAGTTTCACCCTTATCAATGAGTTAGTATATTAAGTAATGAATTATATTGTGTAAAATACAAAATTTACCTCATATTTATTGAAGAAAAACTTAAAAATTGAAGAAAATTCACATTTAACTATTACAAGATGGACATAAAGACGTTATGAGTTAAGAATTATCTTTATTTTTATTTTTTTTAAAGGATCTCACAAGATTAATATATATATATATATATATACATATCAAGACTATAATTTGAACATGTAAATAGTTTAAGGACAAAACTTATCAATTTGTAGATCTCAATTCCATTGTTCAAGTTAATGCTCTCTTTTACCACCAAATTATAGTGGTTTTTAATTATATTCAAGGGTAAAATTGGAATTCCATCAATTTTTAATTCAACCAATTATTTAATAGATTTTGGACTGTAATATCAAATATGTTTGGTTAAAGAGTTAAATAATATTTTTAAAAAAAAATCAATTTTAACATCATACAATTAGTTATGTAATATCACATTAATATAAACTACTAAATCCCCTCAAATATATATATATATATATATATATATAAACTACTAAATTAAAAGGATTAACAAAATAAATAGAACGAAATCATGGGTTGAAAAGTAAAAAATAAAAATAAAAAAATGAAAAAAGGAAGAATTGTATGCAGTAGTAGGTTAGCTTTCCAAATATAAAGTTCAACAGGCAGATTTTTATTTGACCAGTGATTTGATATTTATAGTTATCTATTTATGGAAGCCAAGCTGGTACGGGACTTTACGTGGACTGTGTACACTTAAACCGCTATAAATGTCTTTTTAAACTTGAAAATCTTCTTTTTATTATAAAGTAGACATAATCGCAATTCACATTTCACAATACCGAGTCATTATTTGATTTGTTAACTGTTGCCCTACTGAGTACTACTACTACTACTAAAAAGATGCCAACTTCCCCACTTTAAAAATCAAAGTATTCCGGGCTCTGAGTGGGATCAGGACAGATTTGCCCCTCAGACAAAGGGTAGAAAAGAAAGATGGGTTTTAGGTGGTGGGGCTGGGTGGGGTGGCGTGTGGGGGGAACAAAGATTGACATGTCTTCACCTGCTTCTGTTTTTGTATACATATTCTATATTTTAATATATACATATATATATATATATTAATCTAATATCTCCATTAACTAATAAAAATATATAATTCACTCGATAATAATTTCATTTAAAATTTAAGATATTATGAGTTTAAATTATATTAAAAAGTAAAAAATTTCAAAAATTTAATATATATATATATATATATATATATCCACCGACTAATAAAATATATATATATATATAAGAGAAACCCTAAAACTATGTTATTATATATATATATATATATTTGGTACTTAGTCCACATGAAGTGTGTGTTTGTGTGTGTATATATATATTAGGTTTCTTTTTACATATTTTGTGACAAAAAAAAAATCAATATTTAAATTACTAATAAAAATAAAATTTATTGTATGTTTATCAATAAAATTTAAAATAAAAAAAGAAATAATTATATTAAATTCTAACCATAATCTTTAATTGATATAATTCATAATTACAAACTATCTTTTATATTAAAAATTTATAGAGAATTTAGTATTATATATATCTATTATATATATAAAATTTTAAAGCTTCATTTTGTAAGCGCATTTTTTTTTTTTTTTTTCTAATGGCAATCATGTTATTTTTTAAAAACATTTTTTTCCAATTTCATTGTCTTTCTATTTATTATTTTTTTTTTTTTAATTTTAACTTTTGTGACTTTTTTTTTGACAGTGGTAGTTTGGACCCTTCCGACCCAAACTAATCCACCCAAGGAGGCCCACTATTACGAAGATATCTCAAGCTATGAAACACTCAGGTGACTTTGTATCTTCATTTTCTCAAGTTGATCAAATTTATATGACTTTATAGTTTATTAATTTTTCTATTGAATATTATATATATAGTTTATATTAGATGTATTAATATATATATATATACACTCTTTCTCTATTTTTCTTCTTTTTATATACGAGATTAAGTTTTATTGCTAAAATTAGTTTTATTTAAGTTATATATATATTTTTTTATTTGCTTTTTAACTTATCGTCCTTATTTTTCACATTATTTAATTGAATAAAATCTTATTCAATCTCTAGCTAAAGATATAATATCAATATAAAAATTAAAATTTCATAGATAAATATTTTGTAGTTAATATTTTATTTCATGTATTTTATTTAAAAAAAAAACTAAAATATACCTTAAATTTTTTTTATTTAAAATATTAATATATGATATTATTAATTTCACAATATAAAACTTGTCATGTATATATTTAAAATAAATTACAAAATAATAAAATTTCCATTTAAAACATATATTATATATATTTAAAAGATAAATTAATATATTTAAACAAATTTTTAATTTTATATTATAAATTAAAAAATAAAATTTTAATATATTTATCTTTTTACCTTTCATAGACATATATACTTATTACATATAATTATATATATTCAATTTACATGTATATTTGTTATATATGATGAATATATTTTTTTTTTTTGTACGTTACAATATATTTGTATAAAATTAAAATAATTAAAATAAATACTTAATCATTTAGTCAAGAAGGCTTAACTCAGTGGGTAGTAGCCTCACTTATAATTTAAGAGATCATAAGTTCGAAACATGTGAAAGACAAAAAGTCCTAAAAAAAAAGTTATAATAAATTAAATATATAAAAATACTAACATAATAATAATAAGCTATAATAAAATTAAATAATTATAATAAAATATTATAATATATATATCTCGCACTCGGGACGAATCTCTATTTGATGTATATATATATATATATGTTTGTATTTTATGTGTATGTTTATGTATATATAATTGATTTTGATTTATAAAGTCCAAAAATATTAGATATACAGAGTTAATTTAGACTATTCTTTACAAATAGGGATCGTATGTAAATTTTTATGTAGTAAAATATTACAAAAGATGTTAATATTTATTGACAAAACCTTATA
This sequence comes from Marsdenia floribunda, assembly GCA_035583425.1. Classification (NCBI taxonomy): domain Eukaryota; kingdom Viridiplantae; phylum Streptophyta; class Magnoliopsida; order Gentianales; family Apocynaceae; genus Marsdenia; species Marsdenia floribunda. Next base: position 3,182,293 of record JAXGGT010000131.1, on the reverse strand, counting down.
ATTACTCTAAAGAAATAAATAATAAATAGTAATCCAAAAAGATGCCCTTCACATTATAACTGTATTACAAATGCGCCCCCTTTTGCATTTCGTCTTTGGAGAAATGGAAGAAATTCATCAATTACTGCTTTAATTTATTTAAACAAATAAATAAATATCTTTCTCCCACTCTGGACAAGAAGGTGGGCTGGGGTGCCGGGGTTAGGATATTCAAGAACTTTCGATGCAATAATTATGAATTCTTGACCTACCTCTTCTCCATTGTCATTCTCTCTCTCTCTCTCTCTCTCTCTCTATATATATATATATGTATATATTATTCACCCTTTTGACTAACTGCCTTGTATCATTGAAAGTTAGCTAGCAAGCTGGCTTACTACAATATCAATGGTATTTGAATCTATATCCTTTTTAAATTATTCTCATTTTAGATAATCTTGTTAAAGGTTGGCAAACTTTGTAATTTTGTGAGGAATAATTTATCATCTTGTGCAAGCATCAAAGATGATAGAGTTAGGGTATTAATTAAATCAAGAATTATGAAACTATAACAAAGTTCAGTAATAATATATAAATAGTTTCATTTATAAATGTAAAAATCATTAGTCAAATCGTATTTAAAGTAAATTTTTTGAAATTAAACTTATAATAAATGTACCTAAAAATTAAACTTATAATAGATGTAATCTAAAAATTTAAAAAAAAAAAAAAAAAAAAAAAAAAAAATTGAAAGAAGAAAAGTTGGGCAGGCAACCCATGAAACTAACAATGTTAATATAAAATTCCATTCATTAAACAAGGAATACTATAACGTAGTTTACACTACTCACTAGAACTAAATAAATAAAAAAAACAGTAAGGAAAATGAAAGACCAACAACATGTGATTAACGTATACTAATAATAAAAAGTACCTAATTCTATTGCTAATCAAACGCCATGATAGTTGATTAATTGCACACTTTCGCCTAATAGAAACAATGTAAAAATAAATTTTTTTTTTTTTTTTTTTTTTCTAATTATAATATAACAAATGGTATTGATAAGGATTATGCTTTTTTTAAAATGAGAGAATATGACTAAATACATTTGATTTCCAAATATTATCGTAGATTTTATTTGTGTCTTTTTTTAGTAGGTTGACAATGACACTTCAGCTTTATAATTATTTCTTCTAGACCTTTATGCAATTTAAGCCAGTGGGTTTTGATTATTAATTAAAATTTATACTTTAATTGGAATGAATTAATTTAACAAAATTGTTAGAATATATGAGTCATGTTTTCTTTTACAATATATATTTATATATAAATTCCCCTAATCAAAGTGTGAAATGTGTGCACGTAATTTTATTTTTTGTTAAATGTTTTTTTCTTAATTCGTATCATCATTTTATTTTTCTTTCTTTATAAATAATTGAACCATAAAAAAAAATAATAATAATAAATAAAATATAGAATTTGAGAATCTATTTAGACAAAAAAAAAAAAATTATTATTATATTTAAACTTTGACGATATACTAAATTAGATATTTGAACTTTTAAATATTAAATTTTTAAAATTAAATATTAAAATTTAATTAATATATTTCAAATTTTAATTCTTAAATAAGTAAAAAATTAATCATTTTTTTTTTTTTTTTTAAGTTTGTCCAAATAAATTATTAATTCATTGCTTCACTTAGAAAATATGAAAGAAAATTACTGAAAAACACAATCCTAGAAAATCAATTATATATATATATATCAAAGTAAAAATATAAATATAAACTTAACAATTACAAAAGAAAAAACTTAATGGAGGAAAAAATGTACAAAAATGACTAAAGCAGAATAATATTAAAAACGTAAAATCCACTTATGGAATGGACAATTGTCATATGGAAGATTGAGAAATATAGAAAGATTTAGACAAGAAAGGGGCAAGCATCCTCAAGAAGGATCGAGGAATACAGAAGAATCCGTTAAAAAGAATGATAAGAATTACGGACACAAAATTGGTCATTTTAGTCCTTATGTTATTATTATTATTTGAATAAATGGGTTTTTATTTTTATTTTTTTTTTTGGATAATTGGATTTTCATTTTATTTTCAATTGGATAAAAGGGTCATTCTAGCAAAATTTTAATAATTTTTAGCCACCGAAATTTACATGCCAAGCATGTGTATATCCCATGAAGGGCATTTTTGTCATTTACTATCTCTTGAACTAATAAAAATTTTAATAAATGCTCATTTCTTCCAATAAAATTATCTTAGAAAAAAAAAATCCAAAATTCAAAAAATTAGATAAAATTAGAAATAAAAAGGACTTCATTAAATATGTTAATAGAATTATAAATAACAAAAATGCCCTTTATGGGACATTCACTTGCTTGGCACGTGAATTTTGGTGGTTAAAAATTAACAAATTTTTGTTGAAAGACCCCTTTATCCAATTAAAAATAAAATGTGAATTCGATTTTCTAAAAAATAAAAATAGGTATCAGTTTGTCAAAATGATAATAATATGAGAACTAAAATAATTAATGTTCCATTAAGGGTTTTTTTAAATAAAAATAAAATAACAAGAAGTTGAAGGGTTGAGGTAAATTAAAATGTCTCGTAAGAACAAAGGACAAAAATTAAAGAATTCAAGTATATACATAAACACTAAAAGATTTACATATTTCTTTAAAAAAAAAAAAAAAAAAAAAAAACATAAACTGCATAATATGTCTACTCTAGAATATTGTATGATATATATATATATATATATATCTTAAATTGTGTATCCAAGGCATTTGTATTACTCTATTTACGTAGGTTCCAACTAAACTTTATTTGGTAAATATATAATATTATTTTCTTTTTTAAAATATAATATCATGGTAAATGTAATTCCTTATTTTGGTGTGTAAAAATTTCGATTTTGACTTTACTATTATTTAAGATTTTGATCCGATTTTTATTAATAAAAATTATAATTTTTGTTCAAAAAATTAAAAAATATTCAAGACATATATCTTATCATCTCAAATAATTAAGAATATCAGAATAAAAATTATGCTAATTTTATAATTAGCATATTAAATAATATATTAGAAGAATATGCATAGTTAAATTAATATATGTTAAATCGATTCATAAAAAAATATTTTTTTTAAAAAAAATAAAACAAAATAATTAGAGATCCCATCTTCTAGATGGTGAAACTATGATATTATCTTTCATTCTTTGAAAAAACAAATTATAAGATTCCATCATCTTTGAAGAATCCGAATTTAGTTTTCATGGTTGTCTTTTGTTAAATTCGCCTATAAAGTCTTTTATAATTATAAATTTTAAAAAATTTATCTTACTAATTCAATATGAGATAAAATGAATTGATGTCGCCAAAATATAGAGTATTGGACACATGAGTAGAATGATGAGTTGAGACTTGTTCTAGTTGGAGGGTGAAGGGTGAGTGTGTTTCCACGAACAACTGAGATCACCTGCAAAGAGGTCGGAGACGGAGATTTTATCCATCAGTAGGGTATAGGAGAAAAGTGGAAAATCGAATAGAATTAGTTGTCCACTATAAGTAGAGCTGTTAAACGAACTGAGCTGTTCGCGAACAAAGCTTGTTCGAGCTCGTTTATGCTCGATTAAGGCTCGTTTGTTTATTAAACGATCTGGGCTTGAACATTTTATTAAGCTCATTTAATTTTCCAGCGAACTTGAATAGTGTTCGCGAACGCTCGATTGTTCGTGAACAAATTTTAATATTTATATATTATATAAATTATTATATATTAA
>JAXGGT010000131.1:3158806-3178412 GCA_035583425.1 Marsdenia floribunda | reverse complement strand
TGTTCTGTTTTTATTCAAGCCATTAATACACTAAAAGAATTTCTTCTTTCTTGGTGTCCTTCTTTGACTTGTAACAGAGTGAGTCCTATCTGATGGAAATGGGGCTTTTCATGCTTAGAATAGGAAGAGAACATGGTAGAAGTCCCATTGCACCGGTATTTCAGCTGTAAGATTGCCGTCCATTGCCATAGCTCTGGCAAACATCCTTTTGTGTACATAGCAAAAATAACTTAGGCCTTCAATGGGTTTATTATGAATGTGAATTCTGTTCTTGCTTTTGGGGGGAAAATGGAGAAGGAAATTTTGTTTCGTCGCAGGTGAAGCTTATGGGGCTTTTTAAAAAAATTAAAAAAAAAATTGTAAATTGACTGTTTTACCCTCCCACGTTGGGTCAACGACGATCTCCAATCATTGACTATTTATACTGGAGCCTTTTTGGTCATAAAGGATCAATGTTTTTTATTTTTTTTTTTATAGTGGTATTCCGGATCCTTTTGACCTAAATTAATCTATCTAGGGAAGTCCAATAGTGCGGATCCGAAACTACTAGTTCCGTACTCAAACCCGAGAAAATATTTTTGGACCCGTATCCTACCCAATATCGGGTCCAAAAAATTTATACCATACCCGACCCTATCAAATCTCAGGTCCAAACTGAGTATACCCTACTAGAAATTTTATTTTATTTTTTTAAAAAAATAATTTAAATATTTAAATTGAATATTTATATATATATATATATTTTGGTAAGTAAGATATTATTAATAAAGAAAAATATTACACATGAATGAATAAACATCATTCATGGTAATAGGGTACACATCCAACCTAAATAAGGTGGAAGATAAAAGATTCAACCTAAAAAAACATAGGTGAGTTAAATAAAATACAAAATACAAACACATAAAACAACAATAACAACAACTGGAATAGCAACAAGATCAGTCTCTCGTTTTCTTCAACATTTTCATCATCTATTATGGGCTTCATCTACAAGGAAAGCTCGATTTCATCTTTCTCCTTTAGCAACAACCTAAGAGACTATGAGCGCATAAAAAATCTCGGAGGATGTCTGAGAAAAAGATAAAGGTCAAGTAAAGTGTCCAGATCAGAACTAGGTTTAAAAAGAAATTCTTCAAAAACAAAAAAAAATAGACGTGATAAACTTGCATTTGAAGAGTAAAAATATGACAAAAATGCAAAAAAAAGAAATGGAAGAAAGATACACAAAAATGATAGGTAGAAAGCGAGTAAAAAAATGTAAAGAAAGAAACGGTCTTCGACCAAGAGAAAAGCTTAGCCGAAGCTAAGCTTTTCTCTTGGCCGAAACAGAATGCAAGAAGAAGAAATAGAGATCAGTGGCGGTGACTGCTGTGATAAAGGAAGATGGAGAGAAAAAAAAAATAGAGTTTTGTCTTAGAGAGAGAAACCCCTTGAATGTTTTTATTTAAATGACTTATAATATAATTTATATTATTATAATAAGTTATAATATTTAAAATATAATTTAATTATATTAACAATTGATAATTTATACAAATTAAATATAAATTAAAATATAATGTTTTAAAAATTATCAAAATTATAAAAAAGAATATAAAGTTAAAGTTAAAAATAATAATAATAATATAAAATAAATAATATATATATATATATATATATAAATTCAGTATGTTATTATTAATTTAATAAAAAATTCCTTTCAAGTCCGGGTATGAAAAAGTGAGGACCTATACCCGATATTTTTATGATTGGGCTCGGTTAAGATCCGGGTATTTTGGACCCATTGATAGGCCTAACCAAGAAGAAAGAGAGATTCGACCCCTAGACCTCTTGGCGAACCAAGAGTCTAAGGGAACAAACCTGGCCAACATGCCAGGAGAAATTAATTATAAAGGACCAATGTTATAAAATTATTTTTTATTTAGGACCAAATATATTCAATATATATATATACATTTGGAATTAAAAATACCAAAATTTCAAATATTAAAAACTAAATATGCCAATATTCCATTATACAAATATGATTTTATGACATAATTTTGCCATAGATATTAAGCAAAATAAAAGTTATGTTGAATGACAAATAAATTTTGATGAAAATTAATTTATTTAATTGAGGTCGTAAATCAATTTTCAACTTTGGACTATAAATATGTGTTACATCAAGACTCTAGAAAAAAAACACCAATACACAACAAAATAAATCAAATAATAAAATTTTGGTATTCTTTATTTAAAAATAAAATATTATATATATATATATATATTATACACAAGTCTGAGCTGAGAAATCGTCATGTTGCTTATCAAATTGAGTTCAATGAAAGGCAGCAGAAAGATAAGGGATAAAATATATATGTATATATTCTTGAGGAACAAAAAGGTGGGAATGCAGGTAAATGGGAATGCTTTCAGCAATTTTTTTTTTTTTTTTTGGATTTATGTTAATTACTAAATTAATAAATTATAGTATTTAGGATTATTAAAAAGATTTTTCAAATTTCAAAATGATACCAAAATTAAGAAGTTTTGAATCATCTTTGTCACTATGCTTTCATTAATTGCTGATTATTTAATTAATATGCCGGTCTGAGACTTTCCTATTTCAAACTGGCAACCATAAATAAACACCAGCAAAAAGTTGCATTGCTCTGCAAACTTTTGGAAGAAATTAAGGAGACAAATAAAGAACCCGAAAAGAAAGAGAAATGGAAAAACACTCATCGTCATGCAAACAAATTGGAAATACTAATGAAGCAAAAACCACCCAGAAGAATCAAATAATCATCGACACCTCTGCTAAGAAAACTTTGTCAAGAAGAATATATTCAAGAAGCCATCATTCAACATTCTTGAACCAACATATCATATAATATTCAAGATTTATAAAGCAATCTGCCCGCCAAACCAAGCCCATGGAGGTCAACAAAAGCATCATATATGCCCAAAGTCCAATATTACAAGATCTTCTTAGGAGGACAAAATGAGAAAATACTTGAAATTAACAAAAGAAATAGAAGGATATTACTCAGTCAGCCAAGGCTTGAGGCGCTTCCCAATCCTAAAAGAAACAAAAGGATCAAGACATGCATACATAATTTGAGGATCCCTCAACCGCCTTCTACCCCAGCTGCCCAACCTGACCCGTCTGGATCTCCAAATAGATCTTCTAAGCAATCTCGTAGTCAGCCCTTGCAATTCAAGGTTCCTCAACGCATCGTTGCCACGCCGTTCAGCAGCCAACGTCCTTAAATCCAAAATTCTTCCACCCACACGAAGCTCGTGATCTCTATTAAGCTTCTCCACATTATTATTTATACCAACTCCCACAAAAGTATACCTCTCTTCAGCCAAAAAATCACGGAGTCTTTCGGGAATATCGCCATTGTTAGCAGCATGGAGAATTTGGAAAATGAGGCAGCGACGGCCTACACAGAGTTGGAGAATAGCCACTTGGTGATTATGCCTATCGGAACTGTTGCGGCATTTAACGTCGAGACCCACAATTAAACGGTCGAGATGACGATTGTGGTCCCTCTCCAAATTCTCCAGCCAACTGGTAACCGTTTCTTGGTGTTGAGTGACGTTGACGGAAATGATTTCATTGTAGAAGTAAACACTGTAGCTGGCATGTTCGTCATCCCTTTCTTCCTCGCGAATGAAGAGGTTCCTCCGCAACCCCCGCCTCCGCCTCCACATGGCGATTGCTTGTGTGTTTACGTGGATTAATCTTGGATAAGGAGAAAGCGCGGGAGTGGCGGTGTTTCTGTCGGCGGGGCAGGATGAGGAATTGGATTTTTGTGACAACCGGAGTATCCGTACGTAGCCGATGGGAATGATAACGCCACACCACACTTCTGGCGGCTTATTTTTTCAAAAGTGAATATATATATATATAAAAGTTAATATTTTTTGAAAGGTGAAAAAGTAAAACGAAAGGATCAAGGCAAAGAAATCTTTTTTCTCAAATTTAGGGATGCATTTTTTTTTTTTTTTTTTTTTTTTCCTTTTAGAAACATAGGGGCGGTATTTGGATAGACTTTAAATTAGAATTGAGTGGTCAATATTTGTCTCCAATTAACCAGCACATTTGAACACCGTTTTTTTTTTTGAAAAAAATTTGTCCTCCCAAACACACACCGTACTTATAAAAGCTGTGGGCCCGATCTAATTTAAAAAATATATATTATTAATAAAATCACTCTCATACACTTTTCTCAAAACAAACATTCTCTTACACACACAATCATTATACATATATATTTAACCCTCACTTTTTCCAATAGAAAATTCAATTTTAAAAAAATGGGGGACAAGATTCATTATAAATGATATAGTTTGTGTCAAATAAATTATTTTTTTCCAATTGAAAGCTTATCCAAATATAGTCATACATTTTGTCTTGAAATTAGAAGTATATTTGGATAAAAATTATTGGAATTGTAAATTATGATCAAATTTGAAATAATTTCACACAATTAAATACAATTTGAAATATACAAATTTTACTTAAATTTCAACACATTCACTATTATATTAATTATTACTTCTAAATTCCTCAAAAAAAAATTATTACCTCTAAAAAAAGGTTTAATATTTAATTGGAATTTAGAATTAAAAAATGATAAATATTGTTATAATTAACTAATTAGAGTCAATAAGGCATATCTCAACTAGTAGCAGCTTTACTTATAATTCAAAAAATTCAAAACACGATAAAAGTAAAAAATTCATAATTTTAATAATAATAATAATTGGAACATAACATTTTATTTTGCAATATCTAGATATCAAAACTTACTACACCTATGAGTATAAAATTAATAGTTATTTTTGACTATAAATTATTTTTGATTAATCAGTTTGATTTTTTTTCTACTATTTTCATTAGTATACTAAAAATGTTCGAATAAATTAGTCTTTTGACATGTTATATAACTAGTAAAATACATAAATAAATATTCATTATTTTATTAGATAAATATGTTATTTTAACTATATAATAATCTAAGATTTAAAATTTATTAAAAATATTTATTTTATTCAAAACATCATTTATTAATTTTTTAAATATTAGATTTTATTTATGTCCTTAATGGTTAGAGGTATACATATCACATAAGGTGGTTACGTGTCAGTTTGAACTAATCCTATTATATTTACATAAATAATGGTGTTCAAAATCTCAATATAAACCCAACTCCATTTAATAATATATCAATCCAACTCAATTATTTACATGTTTAATTATCTAACTCAAATATTATAAATTTATCTATTTAACATTAATAATAAAACTATAATTTTATCATTTATTAATATTATATATGTATACATTAATTATTAATTATTTGTCAAATTTATTGAATGATATTTATATCTAAAATTACAAAATATTAAATTTAAGGAACTTCTCCTGGCATATTGGCCAGATTTCTTCCTTTAGACTCTTGACTTGCCAAGAGGTCTAGGGTCCAATCTCCCTTTCCTCCTGGCTTGCCAAGAGGTATAGGGGTAGTCTTACCTGGGTGTTCAACAATTCAAGATATCTTCGCACTATTTGAGTCGAAGGCTAAAATATTTAATTAATAATTTTATATAATTTTACATGTTTGTGAATTATAATCAAGTTACATTGGTTCAATCCATTTATAATTCTTAACCCATTCAAAATTAATCATATCGATCCACATTAACTCTAAATCCATGGGCTTCCCACCCTATCTAGCTAATGTTGTATTTTGTTCGTGGCAAGTTTTTGTGTTTGGGTCCAATATTGCTTCCATTAATATGACATGACTGATTTGCGGTTAATTACTTGTTTTAAAATTAAGTAAAGGACTAATTTTGTCTAAAGGAAAATTTATCGATTTAGTCTTATAACTATTTATATTTCTCTGACAAGATCCTATAACTTTTTTCTTATTTTAATTAGTCCTGTAACAATTTTCGTTTACTAAAATTAGTCCTTCTGGCCAAATTTTTGTCTGTTGCTCCGGTACCTAGCCGATGTGGACAAAATTTGAGAGGTATTTTCGGTAGTTCTAATTTTGAAAAACGTGAGAACCGAAATTGAGGAAAAATTTTCACTCTTCTAGTTGTAGAGCTACTTATTTGAGTGAAAAATCAAAATTTCGACTACAAATTTGAGCAACTTTTTGACTGCAAATTAATTTTGCCCAAACTTGTAGTCAAAAATTTACCTAAATTTGCATTCAAAATTTTGTTTTTTCATTCAAAGAAAAAACCCTATAACTGGATGAGTGAAAAATTTTCCTCAATTTCATTTCACACGTTTTTTATAATTGAAACTACTGAAAATGCCCCTTAATTATTGTCCACGTCAGTTAGGCACTGAAAAATTTGAAAAATTTAGCCGGAATGACTAATTTAAGTAAACAAAAATTGTTACGAGACTAATTAAAGTAAGAAAAAAGTTATAAAATCTCGTCAGAGAAATATAAATAATTATAGGACTAAACAGGTAAATTTTCCTTTGTCCAAACACATTGTTCTAATATGAGAATAATTTAAAAGAAAAGGGTAAAGAAAAAAAAAAAAAAAAAAAAACTAAACAAACTAATAAAAAATTATTTACCTCATTTATATCTCAAAAAATTATAAATTTAAGCAACATTGAAGGGAATAAAATCTCAAAAATTCTTGAATAATAATAATAATCATGTACAAATACATTTAGATTTACAGTGTGAAATGTACCTAGTTCGTGCAATTTCTTCAAAACATAGATATTATAATTAGGAATAAATAAATAAATTATTTATTTATTTTTTTTTTAAAAAAAAAAAAAACGAAGAAGAAGACAAGTTGGTAAACGGGGGTTGGGTTGCATATGTCAATTTCTCAAACTAACAAAAACAGCAACAGAGCACCTATAAATTTTCCTCGATTTACCGAACCTGAAATGTAATTTAGGAATTTCGTAGTACCAAAAAATTAAATAAAATCACCTATCAAAAAGAAGAAGCAGGGGAGAGAAAAAAAAAAAAGGTCAATAAAATCCGTATATTCTCCAGCTTTACTAAATTTAAAAATTGCAATTCGAAGGGAGAAAAAGGAAAAGAAAAATTTCAACAGCGTTTCATATTAATCTCCCGCAGCTCTGCCGCCTTCATTGTGCGTCTCTCTCGACCTTCGAGTTCTCCCTGAGACGCACTCTCTCTCTCTCTCTATATCTTCTATCCTCGCTCTCTTAACTCTTGATCACAGAGTTTTAACCCGTTTCCTCTATACATATACCCATTACTCTGTAGATTTACGAAATCTAGTTATGGCTTTGGAGAATTTCACCGACAAAAATGCTGTTTTCCGGAAGCTGAAAGCTAAGTCAGAAAACAAGGTGACTGTGGAAGGAATTTTTTTTTTGTATTTGTTTCTGAAATTTTCCCTTTTGTGATTGGGTTTTTATTTATTTATTTTTTTATTTTATTTTATTTTTTGAGAGGTTTGATTGGGGATTCGGGTTTTGCGTTGTTCAATTTGGTTTTAATTTGTGGGATCTACTTCAGATCTGGGATTTTGTTGCTGATCTTTTATTCTAATTTGATTGTTTTCTTTTTCAATTTGCCTTAAATTTCAGATGTGTTTTGACTGCAACGCGAAGAATCCTACCTGGGCGTCGGTTACCTATGGGATCTTTCTTTGTCTAGATTGTTCTGCAGTTCACCGGAGTCTCGGTGTTCATATTAGCTTTGTGAGGTATTCGATCGCGCTTTTTTCTTTTCCCATTATATTCAGGAATTTTCGTTTGGTTATTTGATTACATCGTTAATGTATTTTTTTCTTCTTTTCACTTCAATTTGAAGGAAATTTATCCATCTTGGAACTCTATGTAAACTGAAGTATTATTGTATAAATAGGATCAACACCATTATGTAATCAAATGTTGTTGTAATAGTTACAAACTTCAAGCCATATAAAAGAGATAAACTGTGGAAGTAAGATTTGTTTTGGGGTCCTGTTAATTGGGGTGAATCTTCTCATCTCAAAGAGTACATCAATTTCCTCTTCCTGATATTTTCCATAGGATCGTTTTAACCCCCATGTTTACTAGCATATTTCCCTTTTACACCTGAAAAGGAAAAAAATACTGTAGGAAAAGAAATGTATCTTTTTGAAATATTTGTTTTTATATCTTGAAAAGGGAAACTTTGTGTTACAGCTAAACGCATTGTTTTAGGTACCCAAAACATTTGGGTTGTGTTTATCAGTAATTGCATCCAGTAGGCATGTCTCTTTTATTTATTTAAATGTGTACTCCCCTTGTTTAGAAGTTTCTCCTGTATGATAATTCATTTTTATGTGAAGGGTTCTTTCACAAGATGAATGTGAAAGGATTTTATGTGTTCAAGAACTCTTTTATGGTTCATTTGGTTAGAGGCTGACTCCCCATTTTAGTAGAGATATCACGTTAAACTTCTGCTTTTCTGATTTTACTTTTCCACACAGAGGTACATGAATTTGCTGAAGCCTGTTTACTAGGAGGGTGCCTTTAGTGCGCGTTATGTACACCGGAATTAGAGGTTTATATTCTTATGGAAATTTGTATTTAGAACTGCAAATTCCCACTCCAAAATATCCTTTCCTAGTTTTTGTTAAGCCTTGTCTTTTCATTTCTGTTGTTGATATAAATTGGTTTAGCCAATGGTTTTCAAGATTTAGATAACCATTCTTTTCCTGTTTAGATCTTTTCATAACGTGGACTAATCTATAGTAGCTGTCTTGTGAAATGTTTACTTGGTCCTTTTGCAATTTAGTTATTTTGAGTGGATTACTGATATGTGAGTGTTTTCTGCACATCTGGTGCTGTTCTCAAATCACGTCACTGCCATTTTCATGCACACTCCTGCACCAACCCATAAAAATATTACTTTTAATAGTAATCTAAGTGCTGCCTATTTAATCAAATTTATTTGTTTCAATAGGTCAACCAACTTAGACTCATGGACTCCTGATCAGTTGAAGATGATGTCCTTTGGTGGAAATAACCGTGCTCAAGTTTTCTTTAAGCAGCATGGGTGGACTGATGGAGGCAAGATTGAGGCCAAGTATACTTCAAGAGCTGCCAACTTGTATAGGCAACTACTTGCGAAAGAAGTTGCTAAAAGTGCAGCAGATGAGATTGGTTTGCCATCCTCACCTGTTGCTGCACAGTCAGTTCAATCTGCAAATGGGTTTCCTGGCACTAAAATTGATGAAGGTCCAAAACAAACCTCTTCCTTTAAGGATGAAGTTCCAGAGGCTTCTTCCTTGCCCAAAGCTTCACAGTCTGTTGTTACCACAACAGTTAAGAGACCTCTAGCTGTGAAGAAAACTGGCAAAACTGGGGGGCTGGGAGCTAAAAAGCTTACTACAAAGGTAAGATGAGTGATTAGTTTTTGTTCAAGTGCATGGTATGTCTTCCATTGAAGGTTATTTGTACTTGTTTTATGAACTCAATACATAATTCTGGTAACAGTGGAATAATTCTGCTCTTTATGGCCCATGCAGCCGAATGAAAGTCTCTATGAGCAAAAGCCTGAAGAACCACCAGCACCAACCCCAGTTGCCCCCTCTGATTCTACAAATGGCACACCCAAATCCTTTGCTTCTCGATTTGAGTATATGGATAACATGCAACCTGCAGAGACAAGTTCTAGTGGCCCACGTGTTCTTAGTCATGTATCCCCACCAAAATCTTCCAATTTCTTTGCGGAATATGGAATGGACAGTACTTTTTCAAAGAAGATGAGCTCAAACTCATCCAAAGTTCAAGTAAGCTATGTTTAAAATTCATTATACTCTGGCGGTGCAAACTAAACTAGAGACAACTCCTCAAATTTTTGTGTGGTATTTACCAAAAAATTTATGAGCGTAGGAAGCATTATTTACTGGGTAAAATTCATAAGAAAATTTGTGATTTTTCTTTGCTGTCCTTTTTCTAATTTACAGAGCATCAATTGTACTTGTTGTCTTTCCAGTTTCTTCCTCCTGAATGATGTTTTCCCACTTGCATATTCACTTTGTAAACTTGATTTTTATGGGAACAACAGATAATTTTTATACTAGATTGTGGATCAGAGTGCATGGTACTCGTGAGCCTGAGTTTAGAATGTTATATTTAGTAATGGTTTTAACTTCAATGCAAGCCCGAATACCTCTAATCCTTTCTGGCTGTTCCTTTAAAGCCTGGATGACAAGGTGGTGGTCAACCATTGAGTTCCTTCATGAGTATTTTAGATTTTATCTACTTCAGTTGTCTTCTCTTTTGTTTAATTTCTTGCAAAACTGACATTTTAGTTTCTGTTGTATATATTTCTAGTTCCTGTGTTTGTGGAAGGGAATTAGAAATAATGTGTTGCTGTCTATTTTAGATTGAGATGGTTTTGATTTGTGATTGAATGCAGATGATAAGCATCTTGTAAATGCATTCTAGTTGTCCCTACTGTGTTGGCAATTTGTTGCCTCTTTTATGCAATTCATTTACTTCTCTCATACATGTTTACATAAAGTTGAGGGTTTATTTTCTTATTTTTATAATGCATAGGACTCGTATAATGCTGTCATTCTCTTGTATTATTCAGGTTGAGGAAACTGATGAAGCGAGGAAGAAGTTTTCTAATGCTAAATCGATTTCTTCAGCTCAGTATTTTGGTGATCATAATAAAGCTGATCTGGAGGCTTCGGTTTCTCTTCAGAAGTTCTCTGTATGTCCCAACCTTTCTCTTTAATTTAGTCTGAGATTTAGTTGAGAAAGTTGTAGACATTACATGAGGTTGAATGGTAGGGGAAGGTTCCTTATATTTACTATTATCAAAATTCATGTATCTTTTATCAATCTATTTCTGGACCAGCTTCTATTTGATGATTTTTTTTTTTATTTTTTATTTTTTCTGTGGGGGTGGTGTAGTTATTTTTTCCTCCTCCCCTCATATTCTTGCCTAATTCTGCACCCACTTTTTCTTCCATGTTTCAACCAGTATTGGTGGCCTATTTGTGTATAAACATCTAGTGATTTCAGAAATAAAGTTGTTTCTTCTCTAGAGTTGTCTCCCATGAATGCAATACATTATTGAGGAATCTTTTTCTGAGACTGTCAAGTGGCATTTTTATCTTCATTTGTAGTCTTTTCCTATACAATAGTAGTAAATGAGGCAGACATTAGGAATGGATGATGAACATTACCTACGTGCTGGGGAAATTCATAGGTGAACCTGGCCTTTTTGAACTCTACTCATTAGAGGGCAACATGTAACCTTCTCTGTTTGTTGCTTGTGAGCTGAAAGTAATACTTGTGCATCAAGAAGCCAACATTTGATTTCTTTAACTGATTATAGATGGACTTGTTATCAAAATGGATTGCAGTCGTATATGAGATAGGATTTCAGCAATACCCACACTGAATCGGTATCATTGGGCTTCCAATAACATTCCAGCAAGTGCCCACTTCAGTGTTCACATGTGCACATATACTAACACAACACATGCATGTAATTTTTAAATGTATAACATGGACATGATATACATTTTAACTAAACATGTCTTCATCTTGCCATCTCCTTTTAGATGCAAAGCAAGCCTAGTATTTGCTTCTTCTCACACTAGTTTGGTGTGTTATACCTGCTACTCCTTTGTCCTGAAATATGCTGGTAACAGTAACTTGGTTTTTATTTATCTAGTGACTTGGGTAGTTGACTGGTTAAAACTACTTAACTTTCTTATTAGGCTATCCAATGTCTTCAAATTTCTTATTCTTGTTGACTTTGGCCATTTCATCTGTTATAATCTGCATGGTTTCAACACATGAAGATGTCTTTTTGCATTGCTGCCGTTGAGAATACCAAATCTGGCAGAAGAGGGTTTACATAAAGAGACTTGTGCTGAATCTGTTCTTCATTTCTTTCTCATAGGATTCGAGCTCCATCTCCAGTGCAGATCTCTTTGGCCACTCTTCTGATAGAGGTGCTATTGATATAACAGCTAGTGATCTCATTAATAGGCTTTCATTTCAGGTATGCGTATCTTATGCATTTTTCTTTTAATTGCATGTGGACCAACTCAAAAGAGTGATATTGGTTTTAGTTTTGAAGTTTCATATTTTATTAATGAGTGTGAGGCTTATCTCAAATTTGTTCTTCAACCCCATCCTTCAGGCACAGCAGGATATCTCTTCCTTGAAAAATATTGCCGGTGAAACTGGGAAGAAGCTTGGGTCTATTGCATCCTCACTAATGTCGGATCTTCAAGACAGAATCCTTTAATCAAGTTGCATTTGTGTGTATAATTCAGGAAGATTTTGTTACAAAATTGTCAAAGGAAAAAAAAAATCCTGTAGGGTGTAGAAATAGACAAAATTTGAAAAACAATAAAAAAAATTTAAGTGTACTAAGTTCATGTGATGCCAGAACATTTTTTTTTCTTTTTATCTGATTCCTAAATGATGTATGTTCACATCCTGGATGTTAATGGTGTTCTCTTCTTTTATATTTTTATGATTGACTGCTCAAGTGTTTGTTCTGTATGCTGCAACTGAAATTTATGAATGTTCAAACCTGTCTGCACTTACAAGTTTTAATTTATCCAACTTATTGGAAAGATGATGGTATTGAATTTTTCTTAAAGCAGTTTACGTGCATTCTAAGTGTTAGACTACCGGTGGTAAATAACAATAGGAACTTTTAGTCATGAATGGTATAAATTTTATAATTTTGAAGGCTGAAATCCAACTATTGTATTCGCATTGTTGCTGAAGGGCTGTAGCATCCGGCAAATGGGGGTACCGTTCGGTAAAAGAAACAAAATTCGTCATTAAGTTCTACACGTTTTGAGGAATTTTTTTTTGGCATGTTAGTTTAGTTTTTTCTCTTAAAACTCTTGGTTCGCCAAGGGGTCTAGGGGTTGAATTTCTCTTTTTTCTTATTTGTCAAGAGGTAAAGGAGTAATTTTACCACTTCGAGATATATTTGCATGTGCAGATTTTCTCGCACTATTGGACCTCCCAGATGGATTAGTCTGGGCCGAAAAGGTCTTAGAATACTACCATAAAAAATAAAAAAAATAAAAAAATTCTACACGTTTTATTTTATGTTTTAGGTTGGTTCCATATTTTTTCACCACTCGATTTGAATTTATTTATCTTTGCCTCAATTAAAATTTCAAAATACAAATATATTAATATAATTGTAAAAAATAAGAACTTTTAAATATTAAATATGAGCATAGAAATAAAGTCCCAATTCAATAATGTTTATGCAAGAGAAATAATCCAATGATGGGGAAGGGTCACTATTAAATCTTTAAATAGAAATTCTTTGGTTCTCTCTTTTCTTTACATATTACACGCACACATATATACACACATACAGAAAATTGGCAAATTTAATCCCAAATTCATATTTTGAGGATCTCAACTTTTTTTTTTTTCCTTTTTTGTAACTATGCTCCTTTTGGTACCAAATTCCAACCAAATCAACAATAATTAACCGATTCTATCATTTTATTATGGGCAAAATACTCATCACAATATATATATTTTTTAAATCAGAAAAAATATATATATATATTTTCCCCTCCCCTTCCCCCCTCCGCAGTCATGCTACAGTCTATGTATACCATACTAATGCTTCCAACATGAGTAGTACTTCCATTAATCATGTCTCAAGGATACTTAAGACCTAGTACAACCCTTGTACGGAAAGGCGGGTAGTGCTTTCGCCCTGCTTAAGTACTTCGAAAAGTCAGTTACTGTTAGTATTATTTTCTTTACGTGCATTGTACAGGGCACTTTTGCCCTCTTCAAATATATAATATGATATTTTTTCCTTCTAATGAAATCTCAAATTTATTTTTGACAAATAATTAATTAAAACCATATCAAAACAAACAATTTAATTAAAAAAAAAAAAGTAATATATTTTAAATTCTAAATTCAAAATATATCACATTTCTTAGTGAATATATATAATATTTAAATAAACTTGGAAGCAAAATAATAATAATAATAATAAAAATACGACTCATCATATAAAGAAAAAAATTATATATTAATATTTATTTTTCTTTCTTCTTTCTTAATTCATATATTTTTTAATTTGAACTAAAATATATTTAACTAGTAAGTCTGTTGAAACTTTAATTTAAATATATGAAATTTGATTATGTAACTTTGATGGTAGGATCTTTAACCACTCATCAAATAATTCTAATTTGTTTTTGTTAAATAGGATCTTTAACCACTCAGCCTCTGTATTTATCATTTTTAGATAAAAAATATAGAAAGATTTGATTTTTTTTTTAATTTTTTCTTATTTATTATTATTTATCTCGTATCATTTTTTCCTTAAATAAATTGGTATTTATTTATTTTTTAAATACTGAAACTATAAATCTCAGAAAATATTATGATTGCCAGGTAGGATTATAAAATTTTTTTAAGGAATTTTGACAACTGTTCTCTTTTAAGATCTTTCCATGTATGCAATAAGTTAAAAAAAAAAAAGAAGAAGCTACAGATAAATTAAAAATCCCATATACGAGACGTGTCACTATTTCTAATTTACTGCGCAGTGCTTCCTAATTAATCGGATCAAATTTACCACTCTATAAATTGCCCTATTTCCACTCTACTTTGCTTCTCCCCACAAAAAGGAAAAATGATTTATTTAGTTGGCCGCCGTACTTTCCCTCCCTTTTCAAAACCCTCCAATCATCAAAAGAAAAAACAGAATCACGTCTAGAAGTTCCCAACATTCGCCCCCTCGTTTTCATTTCAATCCACTCCCTCCTTTTCAGTCATCAATTCCTTTCAAATCGTCCCTGTTTTACCCTTTTCCCTCCACCCAGAAATTCGTTAAAAAATTTCTATTCCCCCCCTTTCTTCTATTGAAGAACCCTAAAAATTTTTTTTTTTCAATTTGGATTTCCCTCTTCCCAAATTCCCCCCCTTTTTTGATTTTGGCTTTTTTAGTTTTTTTTTTTTTTGGCGCTGTTCGATGGAACCTCGTTTCGGTAAACACTTTCAAAACTGCGATCCACCACTCAATTTACTCAATTCTTCAAAGGCCCTTTCGGAGTCCCTCCCCAATTCAGTTCCCGAAACCCTAGGTTCTTTTGATTTTGAGGAAAATTCTTCTCCCGCGAGCAATAGTACTGCCCTAGACAACGGAAATTCTGATAATGACAGCTTTCTCGAAGAGGCTGATTTTGTAGAGGAAACCGTGTTGACTAATATATCGCCCATTAACAGGCGCAGTTATACCCATTGGGCAGAGCCGTGGACGGCTATCGGGGTTCAGAAACCTGCGGCAAGTGCTTTGAGTTTTTCTGCAGCGGAGGAGCACAAGTTCTCCGGTCCCGATTGGACTGATATGCCTCCGACTGAGGATTTGCAGATCAGGCCCTCTGTTTCGCCTTTGCTTACCGATTACAAGCGTCATTATTATGTGGTAATTTTATTGATCGAGCAACTGTTTCCGTAAATTGCTTTCTACTTCATTGAAAAATAAATATGTTCTTCGCTTGCCTCAGCTTTTCCTTCTGTTGATCACGATACTTTTAGCTATCTAGAAGTCTTTTTCTTTTTTACGCTCCAAAATTTCCTTTTTGCTTATCAAAATTGAATTTGTTATTCAAGTTTATTTTTATTGTCTTTAGAGAATCGAGTTTCTGCATGTGCTAAAGTTTTATTTTATTTTAATGTGTTTCTTTGTTATGCTATTCAGCTGCGTTTGGGCATGTGCAATAACTCCTTTCTTTTTTTGGAGAAATTTCAGGGGGCAGGTCTTGAGAATTTGGGTAATACATGCTATCTCAACTCAGTTTTGCAATGCTTCACTCATACTGTACCTCTTCTTTATGGGATCATTTCATTCAATCACAAAACTCCCTGCACTGGTAAGGCTTCCAAAACTGAAAATAAAACAACTTTTTTTTTTTTTTTTTGGTGCAATTGCCAATTTTTTATTTTAATTTCTACGGTCCTTGGTTGTTAAGTATAGTGCTGTTAGTGTTCTATTTGGGAATTTGATCTTAGTTTTTTTATTTTTTTTATTTTTATTATTATTATTTTTGATTTGCAGATTTTTCTGAAGGATTTTGTGTACTCTGTGCTCTGCGCCAGCACATTGAGCTTTCACTAGGTTATGCCGGTGGGCTTGTGCGTCCAGTGAAATTTGCTGATAATTTGAGCTGTATCCTTCTAAATATATTCTATGGCCTTTAAAGATTTTACCACTTGCTCATAAAGACACTTAACATTTCTTGAAATTTTGTTTCTCTGTCTAGCTCCATACAACATTACAACATTAGAAATGTCTTTTAAGTAATGTGTTATTGATATGGGATTGCTCTTGAACTATTAAAAATTAAAGTATATAATTTGTATAGAGTACTTTAGTAAATTTTAAATTTTGGTATTAGTTTTCATGCTATATCTATGTTAGAACTTTTACATATGCATGGTATCATGGAGCACTTTGTGATTCTTGACCTTCTCAACTACCAGATTTTTCATCTTGTTTTCAAAAGTATGAACAGGAAGATGCTCATGAGTTCCTACAGTGCTTCCTGGATAAGCTTGAGAGCTGTTGTAATGACCTGCTGCAAAAGGACATGACAACTTCAGGCAATAATATAGTGAAAGAGGTCTTTGGTGGGCGTCTTATGAGTTCAGTAAGAACCAATCATTTTTTCTGTATCTTACTGCATTCAATTTCTTGTATTCTATCAAATTATCAGATTCTGTTTTTATACAACTGGCCATCTTTCTCTACCTGACATTTGTAATCAGTTTAGTGATGTTATTGCCTAATAACCAAAATTTGAATGGCAGCTCCAATGCTGCAACTGTGGTCATTGCTCGGACACTTATGAGCCTTCAATCGACCTGAGCTTGGAGATTGATAATGCAGACACCCTTTATACTGCTCTGGACTCCTTCACAAAAATTGAAAAACTTGAAGATCCAGAGACAAAATTTACATGTGAAAAATGTAAAGAACAAGTATCTGTTCAGAAACAGCTTTTGTTGGATCAGGCCCCTTCAGTGGCTGCTTTCCATTTGAAGAGGTTCAAAAATAATGGGTCTGTGGTTGAGAAAATTGATAAATTTGTGGCTTTTCCGTTGAAGTTAGACTTGCAGCCATACACTGCAGGCGACCAGCGTAATAATGTGAGTTGCATTAGCTTTTTGCTTTTTACAAACTGAAATCATCCTTATTCAAACACTAGATTTAAAGATCATGTGCTTGAAATTAAATTGTACCCGTAGTTTAGGTCCACTTGTACTATGAATACATGAGATAGTTGTTTCTGGTTTTGAACGTACATTCAAGAATTGCCTAGAATTTTTGGCTATATGAGTTGTAGTAGATGCATGAGGAATACCAGATTCATGATGTGTGGTTTTGATTTTGTGTTTTACTTGCATCTGATTGATTGCCCCATCTTGTTAGCAAATAAGCTTTTATCACTCCAGGGTATTTATTTATTCAATAAATTGTATATTTTTAGTAGCTCTGTTCGCTGATCTGAAATTGGTTCCTGTTTTTTTTTCTTTTTTTTTGCTCACCAGTGTTTTCATTTTAATACTTTGGTTTCAAAATAAATAGATTCTGATATTTGTTCTCTTTGATTTTTACAGGCTGATTTGATGTATAATCTCTATGCAATTTTGGTGCATATAGGACTTTCATCTTGTTCTGGGCATTATTACTGCTTCATTCGATCCACAAGTGATTCATGGTTCAAGTGTGATGATTCAAAGGTAAATGTATCTGATAAAATGTCTGGAGTAGTATTTGCTCTCTAGTCTATGATAAGTTTCTCTGTTACTTTCCTGATGACACCAATTTTTTGTTTTGTTATGTCTGGTTTGGGGGCTTATGTGGTGGGCAGGGGTTTGTCTCTCTACTTTAGGATGGGGTGACCATTATTATGCATAAGTTTTCTTTTGCATTGAGAACTTCTTAACATTTGCAGATAATGTTTATCTGGTTGGAAGTGCAGGTGGTGCATGTTCCTGAAGAATATGTGCTTTCTCAGGAGGCCTACATACTCTTCTATGCAAAGCAGGATACTCCCTGCGTTTCAAGCTTTATGGAAACCCAAAAACAGTACATAGATCTAGCCATTCTGAACACTTCACCGAAGTCAGTTTTAGACAATGTGGACCCTAGTATCTCATCTTCTAGTGTGCCCCTTAATGGTTGTGGGGATGCTAATGAAACCAGTGATGGCATGGAAGAAGTTTTCTTGGAGACTTCTAGTGAACCAAGAAATAACAAAGCTGATAATTGTGAGGATAAAGAAAATAAGGACCCTGCTACAGTACCTGTTGCTGCTGATATCACAGCTTGTGAACCTTCATGTGAAGCAGTTGATTTGTCTTCAGAGTCTACACCGAAAGAGAAAAATTCTAATGAGGGGTTTGTTGAGGTCAAGGTTATTGCAGATGCTACTCCTAAAACACCAAGCAGATCTCCCAGCCCAGAGATATATAGAGAGGACCCTCCTGGTAAATTGAGTTCATTTCTGTTCATGTATTTAGTTCCAGGCTCTTGCATGATGTAGCTAATGCTCTGATATTTTTTTACTTGGTTTCATTTGCAGAGAGTACATATTCCATTCCCCGGGATCATCTGAGATCAGCAGAACATGTTTCATGCAAAAGACAATTGAACAAGGACCTTGAGAACTTTGAAATGAAGCAAGCCTGTACATTAATAAAGAAAAGCATGCCGGGATTAAGAGGCCAGCAATTTATTCATGCAATGAGGGGTTCCCGGAGAGAAGGTTCTCTGAATAAAAAGAGGAGCAGGCCAAGGCATTTGTCCCCAAGTATGGAGGACGGGAAGTCCCATACTCGAAGTAGAGGCAGTATTCCTTTGGTAGCAGGTAGGCTAAGGTAAATGGTGAAAAAGTTTATATATTTCTAACCAGAAGTGATATAGTTTCATCAGGCGAAGTTAGTGAGATAAGTGTAATTAAACTGTTTTGTTATAGTATCAAGCGGAAGGTAAAGTTTTATATTTTTGTTTACCTGTTTTCTTTTTTTTGGGGATGGGGTTGGTCTATTTTGTCTTATTATAGGGTGTGAAATTGGAGCTAATTTTATCTATATGGTAAGATGCATAAGTTTTACAAAGTTGATACTTATAGGAGTCTGGTTATCCCAAACTCTTTTAGCAACTTCCTGTGATGTTGCAAAATTGACGAAAACCTACTCAGGGGATCTTTCCCGTTTCCTTGCGATTTGTTCAAGCAATTTTGGCTCCCAATGGTAATAACTGGCTTTTAAATTTCCAAAAAGCGCAGCAGAATTTGGAGGTGTGATATTTGCTGGATCAATTATATTGAATGTGTGAAACTAAGTTGCTTTTTTTTTTAATTTGGGTAACTCAATATTTTTATCGATTAATTCGAAAGGGATATGAGAATATATTTTTAAGATTATAGCACATAGTTAAAAATGAAATTCGGCACACGGGCTGTTTTTGGTAAGAATTGAATTTTGGTGTTTCTCTTGATAAGTTAGGTAAAAGTATTTAAATAAGGAGAGTTATGCCATTCGACTATTACTTTGTTCTCGGTTGCTTTCCTTTTC
>JAXGGT010000131.1:3105306-3117292 GCA_035583425.1 Marsdenia floribunda | reverse complement strand
CAAAGGATTTAACAAGACAAACAAATAGTATAATACAGGATATTACTAATAATAATAAGTAGTGTATATATATATATTTTGTTTAGGGTACGAGGTGTCTTGAATGAGTTTCAACTGTGGGCACGATCTTTAAGGCATGTCCACATTCAAATTAATCCCCACTCAAGCTAGATAAGTTCCTTGCGGGAGGTAAGTTTTAGCCCCAAGTTTTTAAATAGCTCCATATGGGGAGTGCGATTTCAATCCCGCGACCTCACTTAAGTTAGGAGAGTACTTTACTAATTCACTTACGCCTTGGGGTTAAGTAGTATATATATAAATGAATACTTATCAAAATATATATATATATATATATATATAAATGAACAAAATATGCTAATAGAATAATGCCTGTTGTTTGAGAATAAGATGATAGTTTGATTAGTATAGTTTTTTTTTTATTTAAATTTTTTTATTTGACTCGTAAATGAGAATTTTTGAATTTGACCTAAATTAAAGACTTTTTTGTATAACATTTCAATCATATATTATAGTTTAAGAGTCTTTCCATAGATCTGTCCAAATAATGAGTATATTTTGGTTATCAAGAAAAGAACAATGCATGTTCTTCTCTTTCCTTTTATTTTAGTACGGACATATATCGTTTTATGTTGTAGTACTTTATAGTTTAGTCTGATATTACAAATTTAGAATGCCTTAACATGAAAATTTTTCTTACATAGAAACTTTTGATCCGTAAACCTTATATATAATTTTGTACATATTATTAGTTATTACCCCCTTTTTTTATCATAGTTAATTATAAACCCTTTGATAATTCTAAATTGAGATAATATCTTGGATTTTTTTCTTTTTTTTTAGTGACAAGTGTTTTCGAACCTGTCATAATAGTTTATCTATATATATACATACAAGAAATATGATAAGAAAAAAAAAAAAAAAAAAAAAGAAAAAAAGAGAACCAATAGACAATTTTTATGAAATAGAAATTTCCGTTCAGATAAAATTTTGGATTTTAGTACAAAAAAAAAAAAAAAAAAAAATGGAAATGAATGGCAACCACTATTAAGAATAAGACTGTTCTACAAATTTCCTTCCATCGGTCCCAGACATGGTGAGTTCAAAACCTAATCCCCTTTTTCACGTGATAAAATTAGTGTAAAATGTGCTATATATACATATATACATATACCTGAATATTTCGGTTTTATTTTTTACGTTATAAAATTGCCGTTTGTGAAATAGGGAAGTTCGGTGAGTCATTTCAATTCTCTATTGGATGTTATGTTACATACATTATCTGTATCTATACATCTCTCTGTATATAATACAATTAAATTGTTTTATTTGTCATATTTGCTATACTGTATTGTTATGCTCTGAAACTGAAATACAATACGATTGTACTTTCGAAGTTTTTCTCAAAAGTACAAGATCTCTTACTTCAAAATATCCATAAAATTCTCAATAGAATAAATAGAAGAAGAAAAAAAAAAAAAAAAAAAAAACTATAATTTATACGTCCCTAAAGAAATATAAATATTTTTTCAAAATTTCAAAACATAATAAACATATCTAAGTATCCTCAATAACAATTAATAATAGAGTCAGAGATACAACATTAATTTACATAAAAAAAAAAAAAAAAGGTCCAAAGTCCAACTATTACGCTTTACATTTATTTGTTTACTCATTATCACTATATCTGCAAAAAGGAAATAAAAGGAAAGGAATGAACTAGAAAGCCTAGTGAATAAACAAAATCATCTTTTCTCGTTTTTCAAAAACTTTAAAATATCAAAAGACAATTTTTTTAAAAATAACTTTCAATTAACAATAATAAAAAAAAAATCTCCATTACAAAATTTACTTTCAAACAGAACAAAAGGACAAATAATTTAAATTCAATTCATACTTTCTTTTACATAAGCTCAATCAAGTATAGTAATTCATTCATTTAAAGAATTCTGCCCTAGACTGATATCTCGATAGGATGACCAAAACTTAAATAGTGGGAGTGTTTTACCACGTTTTATGGCTTGAAAACTTATAATTTTGGAACATGTTTAAAAATCTTCAAAAGATTAATAAAAATCATAGGAAGTAAATCTTGGAAAAAAAGAATAAAAAGGAGAATCTTTTAATTAACTTTAAAAGAAATTTCCCTATTAAAATTTAAATGATAAATAAACGATATTTTGAAGGGAAATTAAAACGATTAAAATATATATATTTATGATGAATTCTTAATTTTTAAAATTTTTTAATAATTGAAATGACATATTTATCTTACACATAATAAAATAATATATTTTGTTTATTATAATGGATTAAAGAACTAATTTGTATATATCTTTTAGTTTGAAAATAAAAATAGATAAAAATAAGGGAAAAAAAAAATT
Source organism: Marsdenia floribunda (assembly GCA_035583425.1). Taxonomy (NCBI): domain Eukaryota; kingdom Viridiplantae; phylum Streptophyta; class Magnoliopsida; order Gentianales; family Apocynaceae; genus Marsdenia; species Marsdenia floribunda. The sequence continues at coordinate 3,114,890 of JAXGGT010000131.1, read as the reverse complement.
AAATTAACTAATTTAAAAACTAAAAATGACCATTAATCTTTTATTTGTATATATATATATATATATATATTACAATTTGATAATACTTATGATATTAGAAGGCTAATTATAGCAACATATCTATTTATATATATATATATGCCTTGCTCAAATTAAATTGACACTATTTAAAATAAAAAATATATATATAAGTGATCCAAACTAATTTAATAGAATAATGTCAAAAAGGCATAATTCAGTTGGTAACAGTCTTACTCATGATCTCGAGACACGATAGACGCAAAAATGTCTCAAATTTTTAATAATAATAATAATAAGGAGATTTCATTTTTTAAAATTTAAAATTAAAAAAAAAAAAAAGAAAAAGGAAAGAAAAAGGACTGGGAATTGCTAACATAACCGCCTAAAAAAAATAAAAATAAAAATAAAAAGGGGCCTTAAAGATAATTATGAAGCGAAGATGCCAAAAATTTTAAAAGGGAATAATAATGTGGCAAAACCCAATATAAACAAAACGTCGTGGCAATTTTAAAAAAGACTTTAATCACTGCCATTATATATATATTTAAAAAATAAAATGGAAAAAAAAATTAAAATAATGTAATATGAATTATCAATTAAAATTAAATAGAAATTCTCCCCCACTCTAAAAATTAAATTAATAATTATCTCCCTGATAAGACCTAAGAAGGAATATGTAACACATGAAAATGAAAGAGGAAAAAAAAAATTAAAAAAAAAAAAAAAGGAAAGAAGGAGGTCGGTTCCTTGCACCCAACGTATCTCCCTGCTTTTGCCTCCTACTTAGCTTCGGTCTTAGGCTCGGACTTTGTTTATGTATGACTTTGAAAGGATAAGAACAACCCCCAGCCCCGCCCCCCCACCACCATTTCCCTCTACAAGTATCCACCCTCTCTCTTCGCATCCACTTTCTTAACCCTTAGGCTGAGTTTTTCTCTCTCCACTATACACAGACACGGCATAAACACAAAGACTCCTTTTCTCTGTTTCTTTTTCTCCCCACCCCCACCTTCTCTCTCTCTTTCTCTATATATCTACAGCTTAGTTGCAAATTCTGAGTCCATTTGCAATTGTATTGTTTTGACTTCATTGAGACAGAATAAAAATTGAGCATTACTGTAAATTAGACTGTCAAGCTGGCGATCGACAATCAAGAAACTGCTGTTCGTGAAATCAAGCCCAAGAACAGGCGAATTATGGTGTGTGTTTGTTTCTTCTTCACATTTTGTACTGGGATTTTACTCCCATTCTGATGATAATGTGTAATGGGCATTTGAATTTTTAATTTTTAACTAACTTTTTGTGTGTATGTTGATTGTTTTAACTATATAGGGTGCTGGAGGTCCTGATGAGGAAGATAACCGATGGCCGCCATGGTTGAAGCCTTTACTGAGCGAACACTTTTTTGTTCAATGCAAGTTACATGCCGACTCACACAAGAGTGAATGTAATATGTATTGTTTGGATTGCATGAATGGGGCTTTATGTTCACTCTGTTTGGCTTATCACAAAGACCACCGTGCTATTCAGGTATGCTATGGACTCTTTTTTCAAATGCTCTGAAAGTTTTGCCATTCTTTTATACTCTTTTCCAACCCAATTTTAGTATCTGGGCATCTGACATTTCTCTTTTGTTTTTTTTTTTTTTTAAATCAAAATTTGCAATTTTTTTCGACCATTTAACCTTTCCCTCTCCCCTGCTGTACTAGTGTTTTCCAATCTTCTTTTGGTAAAATTCTTAATTTCCGTGTCTTGTTATACCGTTGACTTGGGAATTGGATCAGTCCTGATGAATGTCTTGAACTAAATCAAGAAACATTTTTGAACTTTGGATTGAATGGTGAGCATTTTGAGTAGTCTGATTCTCTAATTGTTCTGTATTGTGTGTGTTCATGCAGATAAGGCGGTCATCCTACCATGATGTGATTAGGGTGAATGAGATTCAAAAGTACTTGGACATTTCCTCTGTTCAGACCTACATTATTAACAGCGCTAAGGTTGTCTTCCTGAATGAGAGGCCACAGCCAAGGCCTGGTAAAGGTGTCACCAACACCTGTGAAGTCTGTGAACGGAGCCTCCTTGACTCCTTCAGATTTTGTTCTCTTGGCTGCAAGGTACCGGCAATGCCCTTCAATACTCATCTTCTCAGACGATCTCTTCCTTGGTTTTATTATTCATATTCAATTTGAGGGGCCTAATGCTAATCTTTCAACTGATGATTTATTGCATTTATTTGAATCCTTAACGTCATCAAAATAAATGATAGATTTTGATGAAGTCCTTTACCGATGCATATCCGATTATTTTTGTGTGCCAATGTGTGTATATTTCCTTGGATTGAACAACATCCACAAACTTTTTGAGTTATTATTTGTTTTCTTCTGGGTTATCTTGGGGGAGTTTTCCTCTCAAGAGTCATGACTATATAACTACTACTTGGGCTGTTTTGACATTTCCTCCTCCTCTTCTTTCTAGAATGTATGGCAAGCTGTGAATTATTAGTCACACTCACGAGGCAAATTGGTGTATTAAATCAATTTTTTTCCCCTTCATTTAATGTACAGATTGTTGGGACATCAAAAAATTTCCAGAAGAGAAAGAAGCAATCGCCGGAGAAGAAGAGGGGGCCGGCAGCAACGGCGGCGATATCGGATTCCGAGGATTCTTACAGCAGCAGCACCAGACATGGTGGGCGTCACAAGAGCCCCAACAGCAGCAATGGCAAGGTGCAGAGCTTCACTCCATCAACACCTCCCCCAACTGCAGCTAGTTACAGAACAACCAAAAGAAGGAAGGGAATACCCCACAGAGCCCCAATGGGAGGATTGGTCATCGAATATTAGCCCCCTCCCCCCCCGCCCCCTCACTCTTATGCTTAATTAGCTTTCAACCCCAGAATATACATTATAGTTACCAATCAGGTCCCTTTCCCAAACACAAGTGCCCCTCTTACAGCGAAGGCCACATTATAATATGGGAGTGAACTTTAATTTTATAGTTCTCTTTAGTTTTTTTACAACTCTGTTAGTATATTTATATCATATTGTACATAGAAGCAGCTAATAGGATGGTGTGATGGAAATAGGGGGAGGCCAAAGTGAAAAATAAAGACAATATCAAGGACTAGAAAGGTGAAGAAGGAGGGTTGGTCCAGAAATTAAGCTATAGTTTGAATATCTAATGAAAAATTACAGTGGGCTTTTATTTGAAGGGAGTGAGTTTTTCTTTCTTTTTTTTTTTTCTTTTTTGGGGGGTCACATATATATAGTTCTATGGGTAAAGATGTAAATATAGTTTTGTAGTAGGGTTAGAAGTGGGATAAAAAGTGTACTCCTGTGAAAACAGGTATGCTGTCTATAATGTGTTATGAAATAAAATAGTTTTTCCTTCCTTTTTTTTTTTCTGAAGACTTTTTTTTTTTTGCCTATGTGAAAAGAATTGCAGTATTTCTATTTGAATTTTATGCGAAGCGATTTGTTGTTATTTTTGGAAAGTTTATTTGGACGGTAGGGGGTCACTTCATGAAAAAAAAAAAATGGATGGGGTCCATGATGGGTCGCCTCGTGGGATTGGTAAAAAGAGAAGGCGGTATCAGTTTGACTACGTGTCGAATATCAATTGGTTCGTGGAAAGCTAGGTGTCTTGGTTCGCGGAATCAGGAATTAGGTCAGCCGCCCTCCGCTTTGGTTTTTATTTATATGTATTTTAAATATGGGTTTCTTGGTGGAGGAGGTTTTCCCACTGCCACAATGGAAGAGTGGGAATCGTTGGATTAGAATCAGCGGTGGAGATGTTCTCTATCAATCTTGAGTGGGTTTGGTTTCTTTTAGTAAAATTCAATATTCTCGCTAACTCCATGTTAATTTGAAAAAGATTTGTAGTAAAAATTTTAAAATAATAATACATGATTAAAGTAACACGCCAAAAAAAAAAAAGTTTTTAATGTGAGTTGAAAAATTAAATATTAATATTTATTTAACTAAAAATATTTAATCACTCAATTCTGATTAAATATAATTTGAATTGTGTGTACATAATTTGATGTTTTTATGAAAATAAAATGGGTGGATTTGGACTGATGTAGCAGTGGGAAAACAATATATATATATATATATATATATAAGGTTTAATTGAAGACGAACATTCCTTGAGGAAGTGGTGTGGATACAATGTATGCATTTCTTGGTTTGACACTCGCCTATTATGCAAGTAGAACTAAAGGTTTTAGGGAATCCATCCATATATACATATACATATACATATAGGTGCTAAAGGGGTCGTTTTCGTCCATCAAAATAAAGAGTAGTATCAACTTGAGTAGGCAGGCATTTGCCATTGGGTGCCTCGTAGGCTTGTCTTTTCTCTTTTTCCTTTTTTTTTTTTTTTTTTTTGTTTTTTGGGATACATATTTCAAGAAAATTATTAAGCTTTCTGAATTTATAATCATGGGTAAGAAAGCATTTTTTATATCGTAACAATTTCATTTATGACTATAAATTATAAAACATACATTATTGTATTATGCGTTTGTGATTGAGAGAGAATATATATATATATATATAGAGAGAGAGAGGCATTAAAAAACATAGAAAAAAAGGGAGGGGGCAAAAGCTTTTCGGCTTTGTGTGTATCTCTTTATATAAATTGTTTATTTTATTAGATATATATACTTATAATTTGATATGTAAAATATGTTCATTTATTTATTGTCACAACTAATAATGGTGTATTAAAAAGATTAAAATAAAATAAACGGAAACGTTAAAGAGTAAATTAGGTGTACTCATGAATAGGAGAGGGTGGACATATATATATATATAGAGAGATGTCTTTAATAGGAAAATTGGAAGGGGAAGAAGGAAAATGCCGTAAGGTATTGTCGTTCTCAAAAGGGGAAGGGGGGGCATGCGATACATGCATTAAACGTGAATACTGAACCCATGTTGTATAATAAGCTTTGCCGAGACTTTTCAAGCTGTGTGTGTGTGATGAGATCTTTCTTATATCTTGGTCCCTTCCTTTCCTTCCCTCTCCCACCCTCCATCATTCTTTGCTCGATCAATAATATTAAACTCTTTATTAATAGAATTGCAAGTGATGCTTTTCCAAGTGTTTAGTGTTTGCATGTTTGGTCCATTTTTTGTGTTTTGGGTTCTTTGTCTTGAGACTAGCTAGACTTTAGTTTGGTAAATCGATATCTTTATCGACTAATCCAAAAAAGATCTATGAGGATAGACCTCTAAAATAGTAACACATGACAAGAAATTTTGTATAAGGTCATCCCTAATGAGATTCAAACTCAGGACTTTCACATAACAAGTCAGGTGAAGACATCTAATTAGTAAAAAGAGTCACATCACTGGACTATCACTTTATTCTCAGACTAGAATTTAGTTAGTGTAACATATGATTGAAATTCAGTACAAGGCCATCCCCAATGAGATTCAAACTTAGTACCTCTACATGGCAAGTCAGGTGGAGACTCCCAAGAAAAAAAAGTCACACTACTGAATTACCACCTTATTCTCATACTATACTTTAGTTAGTGTAACAATAAGTACACATCCCCTATATATATTGCAAATATTGGGTGAATCCTTCTTTGATTTAAGACACTGCCATTCCAATAATGCCCTTTACTATAATCTTTTATCACCTAATAATGATAATAGAAGCATATGATCTTCCAACGAAGTTTGTATGATTTTAGGTCTTGCCAATCAAGTTATTCAATGTTAGTCGTTCTTTATCCATTAACTCCTTGATTCAACTGATAAATATCTGATTTGATTTAATTCCCAAATAATTATTAGTATTAGAGGAAAAAGAAAAGTATATATATATATATATAAGATTATTAGTTCCTAAACTATTTTTAATTAACCAATCCTAAACTATTTTTAATTAACCAATTTTTTTTTTTTTTTGATTATTTTTATTTTTAAGTTAAAAATATTTGAATAAATTATTACTTTAATCTATTATAATAAGTAAAATACATAAATAAAAAGTTATTACTTTTTTTTTTTGACGAAAGGTAAATATGTTTTTTTAACTATAAAATAATTCCAAAATTAATAATTCTTTTTTTTGATAATTTCCAAAATTAATAATTCATTTCTTCTTAACTTTTTGTCTTTTTCAAACACTTTTTTTTTTTTTTAATGTTAAATTTTATTTATGTCCTTAACCATTAGAAGTGCACATCAAATGATTATTTTATAACCAATTACTTATTTTAAAATTAGTTAAAGCATTAATTTGTCGAAATATTTTTAGTTCAAGAATGAAAAAAGTTAAAAAAAAAAAAAAAAAACTAAATTATCTAATAAGAAATAATTTAGGGACTAAAATAGCAAAAAAAAATAAATAAATAAAAATAAAAAGAGGCGAAAGTAAAAGTAAAAGCATATTTAAGAATTTGTTTTACCAAAATTTTTGGGGGAAAAAGTTTTAGGAAATGAAAAGCTGACACGTGAAACGACATAGCTTAGTTAAACCGGTTTTTTTTTTTTGGGCTGGTACGGTTATTGCTTAACCAACGATATATAAACACGAGTTTTGTGCGTAGTCATCATAGGACAGCTCGACTATTTATAAGGTTTATCGAAGTGAATTCAATTCAATGGTGACAGGTGGATCATCCAATACGCATCATGGTGCGACAACGCATTGAATTTTATTTTAAAGAAAAAAGAAAAACAAATTATATTACATTTTTTTAGATACTTTCAAAGTTTGTGGCAATCAAAATTGGAGTGCCTCGTGGAACATTCTACGTACACGATTCTTTCATGCTGTGGAAGATGAAGATTCATCAATAGGGACACCTCACAAGCACACGTGCAACTATTTAAGGCTACACATGTATTAGGTTCTTTTTTTTTTTTTTTTTTTTTTAATGTAATGATAAAAAAGAGGAATCAACTATGTTATCTAGAATTCTCCAAAAAAAAAAAAAAAAAACCCTATGTTATCAAGATTATGAATTAAGTTATACATATATATATATATATATATATATATATATATATATATTGAAGAAAGTATACAATTAAAATAATAAAAATAAATAAATAAGGTGAGTTTGAAATTTAATATACTATTTATTGATATACATTATTTAATATAGATTGTCCTCTACCTTAACAAGTTGTAACCAACTTCATTGTAAACAAAGGAGGAAGTTGTCATTATTATTCACCCTTTTTTGATACCTTATGTAGGGGAATTATATTTTCTTTCCTCACCAAAAGAAAGGAAAAAAAAAAAAAAAAAAAATTCTTATTTTAAAACCACTCAATACTTTTATTGGAAACCCTAGCCTAATAGCTAATCATATATGGTGCATATTGAGAAACATTAATAATAATTGTGTATTATAACATATACTGCTTAACAATTTATAAGAAAGTGTAGTTCTATTTATGAATTATGATTAATGTGTATTAAGTAATGAGTTAAGTACATATTGTTATACAAAACATTGGAAAATTGGCCATTTTAGTCCCCAAACTAATTTCGTTTGGACAAAAGGATCCCTGTTCTTTATTTTTGGATAAACAAATCCCTATTCTTTTTTCGTTTGGACAAAGGGGTATCTGTTTTTTATTTTTGGATAAACGAATCCCCATTCTTTTTTATTTGGACAAATGAATCCTTTTGACTAATTTTTTGTTAAAAAATATAACAAAAGAAGAGAGAAATTATGAGAAATTAAAAAATAAAATGAAATAATTATCATCACAATATGTAGAATAATAATAAATCATATAAAAATTAACACATTTTTTCAAAATAAAATTGGTCAAAAGGATCCGTTTGTCCAAACAAAAAAAGAATGAGGATTCATTTATCCAAAAATTAAAAAACAGGGACTCTTTGTCCAAACGAAATTAGTTTGGAGATTAAAATGACCAATTTTCCATAAAACATTTAACCCTTTTTTTTTTTTTTTGAAAAAAAATCGAGATTTTTTTGTCTCACTAAACTATACCTTCTCGTCATAAAATATTTAGATTTATTATCGATTAATATTTTAAATTAAAAAATAATAATGAATTGGATATATAAAAGTCAAATATCATATTTATAAGATCATCCTAATTCCTTACCTACCGAAAAATGCATTCATTATTAGGTAGAGATAGAAATGTCAAAAATAGTTTTTCAATTGGATTATTTTCCATTTTGACTTATAAAAACAGGTCTAATTTTGATTTGCATTGTGGTGAAATCCCATAGGAATAAATGCACATATATATATTGATCAACATTAGCTAAATTAATCACTTTCTATTTCGCGTTTGACATTATTGTTTAATTTTAGTAAATGGAATGATGAGTTAATTGCTTACACTATACACACACACACACACATATATATTGAGGTTTAGTAATATGCCAAAAACTTCATAGCAAAAATGGTTAATATATATGTGGAGTATTGGCTAAAATTTCCTTAAAAAAGTAAATGTAAACCGTCCATATGACGTTGCTAGCTGTGGAAGAGGCAATTATGCAAGTTAATGTCATTAGCCATTTAGGCCTATTACGACAGAGACAGGGGGAGAAAACATATATTTCTATTTTGAAAGAAGTTTGTAATAGGAAAATTGGTCTGTTCAGTCCTCTAACTATTTTTGTTAATTAATTTAAATTCATAATCTTTTTTTTAACCTGTTAAATCCTATATTTTTTTACGAACCGTCTGTTAAGTCCTTCAGACCAAAAATTTGAATTTTCCAGCCAAAATTCATCACGTGCCGGCCACGTAATAATTTTTTAAGGGCAAAATCATCCTCACATCTTTGTCTGTTCTCTTATCAGGTCAAGTTGGTAGTTGCATCCTTGGCAAAAGGATACAAGAATGCTTAATTAAAATACAAAATTTGCAGTAAAATAGTCCAGAAAATAGTGTGAGGACAATTTTGCCCTTAAAAGATTATCACATGCCCGGTACGTGATGAATTTTGGTCGAAAAATTCAAATTTTTGGTTGAAAGGATTTAACAGGCTGCTCGTAAAAAGATATAGGACTTAATAAGTTTAAAAAAAAAAAATTATGGACTTAAGTTAATTAACGAAAATAGTTAGAGGACTGAACCGACCAATTTTCCGTTTGTAATATATATATATATATATATATATATATATATATATATTTAAACTCCATATATTATTTTTAAAAAAAAAAAAAAAAATTAAGGTTGTGTTTAGACTAACTTTTATTTTGAGAAAAATGAATTTTTGAAGTTGAGTGAATTTTATTTTGAAAAACAAGGTAAATTTTATAGGTATAATAATGATATAAATATTAGAGTGTTGGATTTTATAATGATGTGATGAGTATTGGTTTTAAAATGATTTGACACTTTAAGTGGGCTTCACACCCTATAATTTGACAAAAACTAAATTAATGTAGGTGTTTTTCAAACCAAAACCATAAACTTGTTTTCAAAATAAGTAGAAAACGCAAAATAAAAGTTAGTCTAAAAACACCATAAGGGTGTATTTGGATTGGAGTTTTTTTTTTTTTTTTTTTTTTTTTTTTTTAATTTTTTA
>JAXGGT010000131.1:3077619-3091720 GCA_035583425.1 Marsdenia floribunda | reverse complement strand
TATTTAATATTTATGTAATTTTAATATTTTTTAATTTATACGTTAAAAAATATTTTAAGTTATATCACAAAATATATTGATATTTTTTATTTAATATTTATGTAATTTTAATATTTTTTAATTTATACGTTAAAAAATATTTTAAGTTATATCACAAAATATATATATATATGTATATACATTGAATTTCCTAGGTTGAGGGTTCAAATCTCTCCTGGTCATAGGTCAAAAAGTTTCTCCCTTACCTCCTGACTTATCAAGAGGTTAAGGGTTCAAACCTCACCCGGGAATTAGTCTGGGTCGGAAAGGCCTGAGATACAACCTCAAAAATCACAAAAATACATAAATGAATATTATTACACATTTTTAAAGAATAATGAGTCTCAAACTTATGATTACAATAAATGATTAAAATTCGGTACAAAATCGTCATTGATGGGTATCAAACTCAAATTCTTTACTTGATAAATTAGATAGAGATACTTAAATGAGGAAAATCACACCATTGAGTTAACACTTGTTCTCATTTACCAAAAAAAAAAAAAAAAGAGTTAACACTTGTTCTCAATTGAGTACCCTATTCCCCACAAACCAACCTCACAAATCACAATAATACATTTCTTGACCTCTAAGCGGTAATGTCCAAGAGTTACTGTGTAAAGATTCTGCTATCCAGCTTCACTACTGTCACTATGCCCACAATGATGTATATCTCTCGTCATCATCTTCTATTTCTCCACATATAATGCTTGTCGGCCCGTCTATTTTGGGCTTATCAGATATGATCTGTGTTGTGGATTGATGAGCCCAAATTTTGTTGGGCTTTAAACCAGTTGATCCGTTATTCGCTAAACCCTTGGATCTGACATGGGCAATGCTAGTGGGCTTCTTATCGTGTTGCCACAGAGGTTACAATAAATTATTATTATTATTATTTTTGGTGAAAAAAAATATTCCAATAATGTAATTTTTTTCATTTAAGAGTTATCATTTAACGTGTCAAGTAAATATTTGAATTCAAATGTAAATCAAATTCATAACTTCTTTATCACATGTAAACCAAATAAAGTTACCTAAATAAATACCAACAAACTACAGTTTTTGGTAAATATCCTTATCGACTAATCCAGGAGGAATCTATAAAGTATACCACAAAGACTACAATACATGGTTGAAATTCGATACAAGGCCATCCCTAGTGAGATTCGAACCCAAGTCCTCCATTTGACAAGTCAAGTGGAGACACTTAAGCAAAGGGGAAACACACTACTAAACTACTGTGAGACCTTTTGTCACGGGGCACGAGGCATTCGTAGAGGCAGAGGTTTGTCGTCTGTGTAGAGACATTATCCGTGTACTGAGACATGCCATAGGTGTCAGGGACATCTATGGAAGACAGATTTAAACATGTGAGACCCATGTATTGGGGTGGCTCAAATGGTGCATGATATGACCATACTTGGTTGTGGAGTGTGTCAAACCAGAGTGACACACATTATTTTGATGGTTCGATGGACGGATTGAGTTGGACTCAGATGGTTCAATGACATGATGGTTTGTGTGGGTTAACCGTGGTCGTGCAATGGTGCAGACTGGCATAAACCATGGTCAAGTCAAGCAGGCGATTCAGTTAGAAAACTTGGTCAACTTTGAAAGTTCTAAAAGGTTCCAGAGAGTCCTAAAAAATGAAGACTTGGTCTCTTGACCTAGTGGATCAAGGAAGTCTTGAAGGCCTTGATGATCTCCGTACATATGTCACGATCTCGACTATCGGTAAGATTATCTCTTTATAAGGGAAGAGCTCATTCATTGTAATCATTCATAGATTGAGATTCTCTAGTGGAGTTAGAGAGAGAAGCTCTAGAGTGGAGTTTTAGAGAGAGAAAGGGCTGAAAGACATAGATAGGTAGACTAATTGTGTGCTTGTTCCTTTTTGGGTTAGGGGTGTTAACTTGAGTGACCTCTATTCGTAAGCACTCACATTTGTAACTTGTATTATTTTCTATTTGGAATACAGTGAAAGGTTAGACACCTTTACCCTTGTGTTGATTGTTGTCACGTTTGTGAGATTTTGAGTTGTATGTTTTGACCTGTGCGTGCTAAGAAAGACACCTCATGACAAGTTTGGTATTAGAGTGCAGTTTTCAAATCTACTGCAAGAATGTTGAGTTCATTCATAGAGGGAAGCCAAGGAGTACACTTAGATTCTTCTCTAGACATGCATGTAGGAGCCAGTGATCAATTGATGAGATTAGAAACCTTTTTCTTGCATTTGGTTGATGCAATTGGTATTTATGAATACCACAACAATGAGCTAACGCCGGTTGACCAGATTGATACAACCTTTGAATTGGGACGACTTCGAGACGCGGTTCAAAGCTTGAGAGGCAATGTTGGTTTGTTCAAAAGGACACTGCATGATATGAAGACTACTGCTAGTGCTAGTAATTCTGGCAAGTCCAAGGTAAAGATTCCTAAGCCTAAGACTTATAATGGTATACAGGATGCCAATGTGTTCTTATGATGGTAAACGGGATGCCAAGGTGTTCAAAAACTTCATATGAGATGTGGAGCACTATTTTGAGACGACAAGGATACTAGTGGATGAACAAGTTGCGATTGCAACTATGTACCTGACAGATAATGCCAAACTATGGTGGCAAACTAAGGAGGCAAACTTAACAAAGTCTAAGGCATGGACATTTAGAGAGTTGAAGGCAGAATTGATGTAGAAATTCTTGTAAAAAATGTTTCTTGACAAGTTAGCTTGAAGAAGTTGGAACAGACAATGACTATTCGTGAGTATATGACAGAATTGTCTTCTCTCCTTCTTAACATTTCTAACATGTCTGAGCAGGACAAATTGTTCAACTTTTTGTCAAGGTTGAAGAAGTTGGCTAGATTGGAGCTTATGCGACAAGACCCAAAGGATGTTGTTGAAGCCTTTGGCATGACCGATAGATTGACACATTCTCAGGCTTCATTTTCACCTATACCTGAGAAGAGGGAGTTCCCAACCAAGAACAAGGGTAAGTTGATAGTAAACAAGTCTAAGAAGAAGGGAGACTTTGTTAACAAGCAAAGGAATTCTAGTATATCAAAGGCAGACAATGTGAAGTGCTACAACTATAAGGAGACTGGGCATATGTCTTATGCATGTACAAACCCCAGGCAGAACTTGGTTGTCTTTCAAGTTGGGGAGTCCAATTGGAAAAAAGGGGAATCACTTGCACGCGTGAATCCCATTCAATTGTGTAATGCTATTCAGACGGAAGTAAGACCAAGAGCTATACATAGGTTGTTATACGTGTACGCGTTGGTGAATGGCCATGAGATGTTGGCCATGATAGATTCCGAAGTAACACATAATTTTGTAGCTGACAGGGAGCTACTCGGGTGTAGTTAGCACTGCAAGATTGTTCCCATACCATCAAGACTGTGAATACTGAGGAGCAACGAATTAGAGGTAGTGCGATGGTTGAGTTAAAGCTAGGAACATGGAAGGGCTAGTGTAGGATGACGACCGTTCCTCTTGATGATTTTGATTTGATTTTGGGGATCCATTTTTTGGCCATGGCCAAGGTGGCATTAGTGCCATATTTGCATGGATTGATGATCATGGATGAGTTGGCGCCTAACTTTGTGTAAGGTGTGTATAAGGATTTCGTAGAGAGAGGGCAAGGGATTGTTTTCTATAATACAATTGAAGGATGGGCTTAGGAATGATAAGCTGACATACTTGACCCTTTTGTTGGAAGAGACAACCGTTGTACGCCCACCGTTAACTATTGCTAACGATTGCTTAATGCTGGGTCCAAGGTGTTGGACGAATTTGCTGATATGATGCTCAAGGAGTTGCCGAAGACATTGCCCCCTAGACGTGCCATCGATCATTAGATTGAGTGGTATTTGGAGTTGTACCACCCACTCAAGCACCGCATAGGATGGGTCCTGCAGAGTTGGTTGAACTAAGGAAACAACTAGGTGAGTTGTTGGATGCACAGTTCATTAGGCAATCCAAAGCCCCATATGTACTCCTGCTTTGTTCTAGAGGAAGGCATATATTTCTTTACGTTTCTGTGTGGACTACAGGACATTGAACAAATTGATAATGAAGAATAAGTACCCTATTCCGAATTAGTTGGATTTGTTCGATAGATTGGCCAACGGTAGGTACTTCACGAAGATTGATTTGAGGTCTGATTATGAGCAAGTGTGAGTTGCTGATAGTGATGAGCCCAAGACCACAGTGGTGATCAGATATGGGCCATATGAATTCTTAGTCATTCCATTTGGCTTGATGAATGCTCCTACTACATTTTGCAAATTGACGAATGATGTTTTATATAAGTTCTTGGATAGATTCGTTGTAGTGTATTTAGATGATATTGTCATCTATAGTGAATTCTTGGAGGATCATGTGAAACATTTGAGGTTGGTGTTTGCTGAATTGAGAGAGTATGTGATATATGTAAAAAGGGAGAAATGTGAGTTTTGTCAAAAGGAAATCAAGTTCATTGAACATATTATTAGCCAAGGATCAGTGAAGATGGATCCTCGGAAGGTGGAGGCAATTGAGACGTGGCCAGTAACGACAAACCTGATAGAATTGAGATCATTTTTGGGATTGGCCAATGACTACCGATGGTTTATTAAAGGGTATGCAAGAGTGGCAAACCCCTTGACTGACCTTTTGAAGAATGGGGAAAGTTAGTTGTGGAACGAGAAATGTGTGGAGGCATTTCAAACTTTCAAAGATGTTGTGACGTGTGCCCCATTCTAAAATTGCCCAATTTTGAGCTTCCTTTCAAAGTACATATGAATGCCTCAGACCGTGCAATTGGTGGAGTGTTGATGCAAGGACAACACTCTTTGGCATTTGAGAGTTGAAAGTTGAAGGATTGTGGGTAGCGTTATTTGGTCTATGAGAAGGAGATGACAACTATGGTCCATTGCCTAACGCTTTGGAGGCATTACTTGTTGGGATCATTCTTCACAGTGGTGACGGACAATGTGGCAAATAGATATTTCAAGACTTAGAAAAATTTATCTACGAAACAAGCTCGTTGGCAAGAGTTCCTGGTAGAATATGACTTTAAGTGGACGCATAGACCAGGGCGAGACAATAGCGTATGCATGGAGTAGAAGGGTGTCGTGTTTGATCCTTGCTGCTATTTCTATGGTGGAATCTGACTTTGTGTCAAGGATTCGGGAACATACTCCTCATGGTCCTATATATCAAAAATCTACATTTTTGGTGTAGGATAGGATGGTGAGGAGGTATTGGTTTGATGATGGCATGTTGTATGCCCAAGGTTGACGAGTCTTTGTTCCAAGTGGTGAGATAAGGCAACTACTACTAAAAGAAGCTCACGATTTAGTGTGGGCAACAAAGTGGTTCATCCAGGCATTGAGATGATCAAATTGTTGTTGACAAATTGGTTCTTTTGGCCACATATGGAGGGTGACATTGAAGCGTATGTTTGAACATGTTTGGTGTGTCAACAAGATAAAGTGGAGCGGAAGCAGGCACTAGGATTGTTGCAACCACGACTTATAGCAAACCATTTCGATGGACTTCATTTCGGGGTTGCCAAAAGTGAATGGTTTGGCATCTATCTTTGTAATAGTTGATAGATTTTCGAAGTATATTGTATTTATCCTCGCCCCTCATTCTTGTCCAGCTAATGTAGTAGTTGAGTTGTTCTTTAAACATGTTTTAAAGTACTTTAGAGTGCCGAGGGACATTGTGAGCAACCGAGATGTCAGGTTTATTGGTAGATTTTGGGTTGCATTGTTCGGATTGTTGGGAAACGATTTGAAGTTTTCTACAACAAACTATCCTCAGACCGATGGGTAAATGTAGATGATCAACGCATTACTGGAGGAATACTTGAGACATTATATCATAATGAGTCAAAAGAACTGGGTGTTACTTCTAGACTCAGCACAATTTTGCTATAATTTGCACAAACCTCAATGACGAAGATGAGTCTGTTCAAGTTAGTGTATGAACAACAGCCTACTATCCCCACAAGATTTGGCAATGGTAGTGTCAAATACTAGAGTTTGTCGAGCGGCTCACAAGTTTGCAAGGGCGAAACAGGAGTTGATTGCTGAAGCATGTGATAGTTTGGCTTTGGCACAACAGAGGATGAAGAAATATGCGGATCAGCATAGGTGTGCTGTGGAATTTAAGGTTGGTGACTTGGTGTTGTTGAAGTTGACTCCTCAAATTTGGAAGAAGATTAGCAGCAAGGCTATTTATCGTGGATTGATTCCCCAGTTTAATGGACCTTTTGAGGTCATGAAAAGAGTTGGTAAAGTGGCATATAGACTCAAGCTGCCTGATAGGTTGAAGATTTATCCTACATTCCACGTTAGCTTTTTGAAAAAGTTTAATAAGGGTGAATTGGAAGCTTCAAGGAAACAGGTTAAACGCGCACCACTAGTGATTCAGAAGTAATATGACAAATTAGTAGAAAAGATTCTGGACCATAGGACGATGAGACAGAGTAAGAAGAAGTGATGGACATACTTCCTTGTGCATTGGAAGGGCAAACCTGAGCTTGATGCTACGTGGGAGAGAGATGTCACTCTTTGGCAATTTGAAGATGAGTTTGCTGAGTACTAGAGGAAGTAGAGGTCAATGAGGATGTCGATATCTTTAAGTGGGGGAGGTTTGTGAGACCCTTTATCTTGGGGCATAGGGCATGCACAAAGGCAAGGGTTTGTTGTTTGTGCAGAGACATTGTCCGTATATCGAGACATGTCATAGGTGTCGAGGACATCTATAAAAGACAGACTTAGACATTTAAGACCCATGTGTTGGGGTGGCTCAAATGGTGCATGATATGACCATGCTTGTGCACACATAGCATGCTTTGGCTGTGCGCCTTGGGTATGGAGTGTGTCAAACCAGAGTGGCACATATTAGTTAGATGGTTCGATGACATGATGGTTCATGTGGGTTAGCTATGACTGTGCAATGGTGCAGATTGGCATGGACCATGGTTAAGTCAGACAAGCAGTTTAGTTAGAAGACTTGGTCAACTTGGAATGTTCTAGAAGGTTCCAGAGAGTCCTAGAAGATGAAGATTTGGTCTTTTGACCAAGTGGATCAAGGAAGTCTTGCGGGCTTAAGTTGCAGGCCTTGAGGATCTCTGTACATGTGTCACGATCTCGGTCATCAGTGAAATCATCTCTTCTCTATATAAGGGGAGAACTCATTCATTGTAATCAGTCATAGATTGAGATTCTCTAGTGGAGTTAGAGAGAGAAGCTATAGAGTGGAGTTTTAAAAAGAGAAAGGGTGTGAAGACATAGATAGGTAGACTAGTTATGTGCTTGTTCTTATCTGGGTTAGATGTGCTAGCTAGAGTGACCTTTATTCGTAGACATTCACGTTTGTAACTTGTATCCTTTTTTATTTGGAATATAGTGAAATGTTAGACATCTTTACCATTAATTTACTTGTGTTGATTATTATTGTCTTCTTTCCACAACATCTAAGAAATTTTAAGTTATGTATTTTAACCTGTGCATGCTAGGACAAACATCTCGTGACAACTACCACCTTGTTCTCACTAGCAAACTACAATGATACTATATCGTACATAAATGTGGCTTATGAATCCTATAAAGACATTTTGTAAATAATGATTTTTAGTACAAAATGATATTAAAAAAAGAAAATCGAAAGGTTACTAGAAATAGAGGAAATGGAGGTAATGAAAACATTATCCACTACTATTTGTTTTTATCCTTTGATATTTCGTTTCATTGCTTAAAATGTATGAAATGACATCTATGACCCTGAAATATCATCAGAAATGAGCAACCTTCGTCATCTTCTTCTGCTGTTCACTGGAGACAAGACAAGCAGCAATGGCTGCAACAGAAGCAGCATTTTCCATCTTCTCTTCTTCACGCCTTCCAACTTCTACCAAATTCCCACTATCCCCGCCCAGACCTTCACACCCAATTACCCTCCATATGTGCATTTCTTCTCTTCATCCTTCCCTCAAATCCCCAACTTATCCCTTCCCGATTCTCCATGTAGAACGCGCTAGGAGGAAGCCCACCCTTCACGTATTCTCCGCAGTTGGAGGTGTTGAAGTAGAAGATAAAACAGAGAACTCCAAAGAAATCAATCAAAAAAGAAAGCTTTTTGTGCTGAATCTGCCGTGGTCTTTCTCTGTTGTTGATATCAAGAACCTTTTTGGTGAATGTGGCACTGTTGTTGATGTGGAGGTCTTACTCTTTTCTTTCTCTATATTGTATGCATTTGCTTGATTCAGAAAGTAATTTTGGTTTAGGGTTCATTTTGTTTTTGTGGTGTGAATTTGTTAGATTATAAAGCAGAAAGATGGGAGAAACCGAGGCTTCGCATTTGTCACAA
This sequence comes from Marsdenia floribunda, assembly GCA_035583425.1. Lineage (NCBI taxonomy): Eukaryota > Viridiplantae > Streptophyta > Magnoliopsida > Gentianales > Apocynaceae > Marsdenia > Marsdenia floribunda. The sequence goes on along the minus strand of JAXGGT010000131.1, from coordinate 3,083,319 downwards.
TGGCTTCTGGAGAAGAGGCTCAGGCTGCTATCAGTAAATTTGATTCCTACGTAAGTTTCTTTTCGCGGTTCTAGTTTTGTGGCAAATTTATATTTTTCCCAGACAATATTTTCATTTGCAACGACAACATCAGTTTCGTCATGTGCAAGCTGAAAATATTTTATATTTAGATGCAACTCTGGTTTATTCCACTCATCGATCTCTTATTTGTCAACTTTTCTGGCTTGAAACAATGTATCTATATTCAGATTATAGGGAGGGTTCATTTAAGAGTTCTTAAATTTGTGGAGCATAATACTTGCTAATTAATTTTTAAATTTTTATATAAAAGGTAAATCCATTGATAGCTAAAAACCGAGATGCTGTTAAGTTCTAAGTGGCTAGGCGCAAGGTTTTGGTAACTACTAAAGTATGAATGAACTTGTCTCTCCCTCCACCTGAGATATGGAGACTGTTTTCTTTGAGTGTACTTAATTTTTCCCATGTAAATTTAATTTGGTTTCCTGTCTAGAATCAGTCCAAGATATGCATGTGGTTCAGTTCAGGATGTGTAATCATTTTTATCATGAACTTGTATTCGTTAATTTTATTTTCCTTGTGAGGAAAACAATAGGGTTGCTAAGGAATAGACTAGATAAGCATGCAATAGAAATCCTTGGTATTCCAGTATATCACTAGTTTGCCTATACCTACCTATCCTGAGGTAAAGGATCCTCTCTAGGCCTTAACTTGCTTCTCTTTATTGCTGCAAGTCCTGACGCATAATGTGTTTTTCTGTCTTCTAAAAGCTATTAGCTCATTGTGTAGCAGTCTTAACTGGATAAATGACATGACTAGATGTCTAAGCGTGAGTTTCTGGAACCTCCTCTTGGGACATAGTGAAACTTTTATGCAAGACCTAATAAATAGGCACTTATGGATGTTTGAGGCCCTTCTTCATTTTCGATTTTTGGCTGGGGGAGGGAGGAATGGGGCTATACCAGCCACATAACAGTTGGTTTCCTCAAGGAAAACTTTAGATGTAGCCCATTCTTGCACTCCAAGCTCCGCTTTGGCTTAGCTTCACACCAAGGAGCCTACAGTATCAGTTACTTCTGGAAGATGTGTATTACAGGTCTTTGAACTTGTTGACTTGTGAAACATAATATATGGCTGCTTAACAATGAAAATTTTGACTAGGAAATATGAAACTGGAATATGGAAACCCTGAGCTGTGCAGCATTTAGCAGAAATCTTTTTCTCTATTTCATATGCTCATCAGAAAGAAACATATGGAGACTTAAAGTTGTCGGTCACTCTTGTTTAGAGAATAGTTATATGCAAATAATACATGCTTTTCTATCTCTCATGCTCTTCTTCTTCTCATTCACTTGAAGACCTAGTATGTTATGAGGCTAAGGGATTATTCCAATGAGTACAATCTGAGGAAGATGCAGGATCTAAAGACACTTTGCTATTGGACCTGTTGAAATTTAAAGTGGCTCCAAATCCCTGTTTGGCATCAAAGGCTCAAACATGTCTAAGGTCATTAAGGAATTTGGAACTTGAAGGGGTCCTTATCTAATTAGTCAAGGTGGTTATTTTGGAGGTCTTCTGAAATTGTAATAGTTACAGGAGGAGGTCAAAGGAAAGCATATAGTTTAGGGTAGTAAAATTTATTGTTGCCCTCCGTTCACCGTGTTTGGCTAATACTACAAATAAACACATTTTAATTCATCAAGAAGAAAATTTCTTGTTGATTTGTTGAATTACTACCTAATCAAGAGTTCAAGGCTTTTGCTATCATGTAAGAGTGTAATTGTACCTGCAAACACTTCATCATACACTATCAATTTCAGTCTTGTACGCTTCAATAAGCTGGGCAGAAGCACATTCTTTTATTAACAGGTCATGTTGCAACTTGATCACATTACCTAAGTCATCTAAGAGCCTAGGCAGCTGGACAAATATATATAATCATTACATCTTTAACCTCCAAACGTAATCCAATAACGCAATGTTTAGTCAAAGAAGCCTCTTCCAGTTTCCCTTCTGATGATTCTGTTTGAAAATGTCTTTCCTTAAATTGGTAAAATTCAAAATATGGAAGAAAGATCACAGTGAATATCTCTGGACCAGATATTCATTCTTTTTCTCCATGGTACAGGAGTTATCTGGCCGAATTATCAGAGTTGAATTTGCAAAGAGATTCAAGAAACCGTCAGGCTCTCCTCCTGCAGATTCTCCTTCTAGAGAGACTCGTCATAAGCTGTATGTATCCAATCTTGCTTGGAAAGTGAGGTCTAACAATCTCAGAGACTTCTTTTCTTCCTTCAATCCAGTTTCAGCCAGGGTTGTTTTTGATGGTCCTTCGGGAAGATCAGCTGGTTACGGTTTTGTGTCATTTGCCACAAAAGAGGAAGCAGAGACTGCACTTTCTGCTTTGGACGGCAAGGTAATCATACTGGCTTTGTTTCCCCTGACGGGTGTTCTGTTTACTCATGCTATAAGCGCCTGTATTCTGGGGTCAACATGATCTTATATTGTACAAGTTAAGGCTTTGACGTATTGTACAAACCATAGTGTGTCAGCATATTTTGGCTCAGAGTTTTGGTAGGTGTTGGAAAATTGAATGTTGCCTGAGAAAATACGGTCCATATAAAAACTAGCTTAAGACCTGATATGTAAATGTATAGTAGTTAATTTTTTTTTTTTTTGGTTACAACTTTGGTTGAGGTTTTCAGAAAAGATTTCAAACTGCTGAGTATATAAAGTGCTTGACAATTTTCCTTGTATACCTTAAAACATAGTTCCCCTGTCTCATCCTTTTAATATGGCAAATTTGGCCTGCCCACTTATATGCTGCTTGGCAATTGTTCCTGTATCATGAGCTACAGTGACAATACAAGAATAGTAGGTTCTGATGGAACTCCTAAACAGGAATTTCAGAAAGCCAGCCTGTTATTTCTTTCAATCTTTTCCAGATTTTGCATTCTGAAACATCCAAATACATAAAACATTGGACATAAGATACTATAGTGATTTTCAAATTGGTTTATTCTTATAAGCATTTTCTCTTTGGTAGAGCTGCTAAGCTGAAATGAAGAAAGAATTAGCAGCAACAAATTTCAATTGACCCATTAGAGCCTGTATTTTAGATATTCCAATTGGCACTTCCTCTTTATGTATTCTTTGGCTTTTAAAAGACAGATATGTACATATATGTTTTTCTGTAAACTTTTCCACTTTCAGTTAACTTGACCATTACTCTTTTTAGTGACTAGCCAAAGAAAATCTATTTCCAGCTGCACTGATGAATAGCCAGAAGAGCGCAGATACAGGCATATATTATCTACTTATGTACTTTATTTTCCTTGCCATAAGCGTGATTGGGAATGAAGATGTGAATTCATGAGCTAAGCTAGATAGAGCACTAGACCTGGTCAAAAAGAGTAGGGTGGAGAAATTCCCCCAAATAGTTGAATTATTGCATCAGGGAAAAGTTGCTGCATCTCTTAGACAACAGTCACAAGCAACTCCTCCAAATTACTTTGCCTAATCTTTGTACACCTTTTTCCTGGGTTTATCTGCTCTTTGTGTCCATCTGCCTGATTTTATATATATATATATATCGTCTATTCAAAATGAGAAATTTGGGGCTGCAGATGTGCTGTGAGAAGAACCCTTTGGAGAAGGTTTGTAGTACAAAAAGGATCAATCATGACTTTGCATACTTGTAGATTAAGTTGCATGTGCCTTGCTTGTGCTTTTGCTTTATTCTGTCAATTCCTGCTTGCCTTGTGATGATCCTTTGGTCAGAAGTTTGCTTACTGAGGATTCTGGATCCAAAAAGTCTAATAATATGAAACCAATGCTGTACCTTTTGTTTGATTTCTAAAAATTATCTTAAGGGGAATACTTGGTAAGTTATGAGAGTTCTTCGTCACACCTCTTTTCTTTTAAGTTTTTATTCTTTCTGTATTTACAACAGTTGAGCAGTTATGATTTATTTCAGCATTTTTGTTCATGAAGCAAATCAACTTCCTACATACACACAGAAAAGAAAAAAATAAAGAAAAGAAAAAGGACTGAATGGATAGCATAATGCTTATCAATGGCTACCAAATTCTGTTTTTTTTTTTTTTTTTTTTTCTTTCTTGGTTACAAAATAAACCCTTCCAACTGATAGCTGAAAATGATCCTTTAAATTCTTAAATTGCAGGAATTGTTAAGCAGGCCAGTACGATTGAAATTCAGTGAAAAGAATGTTGACGAATCCTTACAAGAAAACGAAGAGAAGACAGAGAAACAACCTGAAGCTTCATTAAATGGCCTCGGGTGAAGGGTGAACCTAGTTTTAAGCACATAAAAAATAGACCAAGAGAGGTCTATATAACTGCACTTGGTTTGCCTTAGTTGTGAAGATAGCATTAACTAGCCATTTCTTTTATTTTATGTCTCTATCAAGCTCCTATTCTCCCTTTTTATCTAGTTTTATCTGAAGGGTTTTTTCTTTGTTGTTTTTCATAAAGGTTGGTTTCTTGTCAATATATGTCGGAAAGAAGAAAAACCCTAATGCCTAAATGTAAATTAAAGCTAATTACAGGGTATCGTCTCAACAGAGAATTAGTCTAAAAGTATGTCCATATTTATGCAAAGGGCTTAGTTTTTGAACCATTTCTTGAAAAAGAATTTAATTCCTCTCCTCACTGCTTTTTCTTCAGGCAAGGGAAACAAGGTCATAAGAAAACTGATACAAGTAGCAGCAGAAAACAGAGATTTCCAGTGGAAGATATTGTTCAGCTTTGTCCAAGCCTTTAAAGCAGCAGCAATAATCGGTAAAAGTAACTGTAACAGATGTAACTGTGGGTTCTACTTCTGTTCCACAGAAAAAAAAAACTTTATTATTGTTCAACAGTCAAGATTTCCACTGTGCTTGACCCAAAGGACTCAAATGGGATTGCCTGGATTATTGTAACCAAAGTTTGCAGCTTGGATCTGAGGGTTTACTGCTTTAAAAGAAAGTCGTTTCCATAGATTCATTTTACAGTGAGGAAGTGCTTTTGTAGGTACTCTTGACATTCTCAAGTTTTACAAGGGATGGGGGGTGAGGTCCGAGGGGGAGGGAAAATCAATAAAGCTTTATTCTCATTTTGCCTTTTGGTTTTGGATGTGCTTTCAATCAGCTTTGTAAGATGATTTGGTGTTTACAAATTACAAGATTCCCTTTGGACCCCCTCCAACACTCCTTTGTTCATGAAGAAAAAAAAAAAAAAAAAAATATATATATATATATATATATATATATACATATATTGATTTCAACACCTTAAAAGTGGCAAAAGACAATATCATGAATTGAAGCAAGAATATATGCCTCCTCTGAAAGTGGCGTTTACTCTCTGTTTACTGGGATTCTCCCACCTCTTGGAAGGACTATATTGCCCTTTGAAACTGCCCATCAAACATCTAAGAATTTTTTTTTTTTGTTTTGTTTTCCATCATGGTTTGATGTCCTACATATATTCTCATCTTTTTCCAAATAAATAATAATGATAATAATAATAATAATAAAACCAAATCTTCACCCAGAAATTATACAGATTTGTCCCAAAGTCATCATAAACTAACAAGGAAAAACAATATATATTATTCTTCAGTTGGGTTTTGAGAGACAAAACAAGAAGATTAATAGATTCTCTTTAACTTTGCTACCTTTAA
>JAXGGT010000131.1:3020024-3069090 GCA_035583425.1 Marsdenia floribunda | reverse complement strand
AATAATTAATTATAATATTATATCATTTAATTAGTTTAAGATATTATAATTAATTTAATATCATATTATAATTTTTTTATAAATACAAAATTCGATTAAGTATATCATATCTCTATCTTATTTTTTGTTAGTTAAGAAGAGAGAGAATAGAGATTGAAAAAACAAAAAAAAAAAAATTCTGGAAGATAACGCACACCATGTGTGCGTTTCTAAGCTTATGTGGCGACCGGCTTATAACGCACACGTGGAGTGCATTTACTGGGTGACTGGATGCTGACTAGGCAATAACGCACGCCACATGTGGGTTATTATATCCACATGCATTTTTTTCCAATTTTATATTCATAGAAAACGCACACCGGGGTACGTTACACTGTTTAATAACGCACACAATATTTGCGTTTAGGCTAGAAAATTTCATGGTTTTGAAACTAGGTTATTCACAGAGTAAATGTTAAAAACAGGGTTATACTTGACAAAAACCCCTTGTATATATATATTTTTTGGGGGGGTGGGGGGGTATGGTAGTGGTGGGAGGAAGGAGATTTTTTGATATGTGTATATATATAAATATATATATGTATGTATGTATAGATATATATATTGAAGAAATCATCTTTTTTTTTTTTTTGCTGGAAAGAAATTTCAAGAACCCATGATAAAAGATTAGGGCTGTAGACACGCGAAACAATATTGAAAATGTTTTTTTTCATTGAATTACAGACACAAAGGAGAATCTGTGCGTTGCCATATATAATAATAATTGTACTGCTGCTAACATATTTTGCTTAAATCCGAAGGGGGATTACATACAGCACATGTAATGGGTAAGAGGGGGACCAACCAAGATTTTTTTTTTCTTTTTTGTCATTCTCATATATTGTTTGTGTCCACTGCCTAAACAAAAAGCAGTACAAATCTTGCAAAAGAATCAAAAACAAAAAAAAAAAAAAAAAAACGAGAAACAGTAGATTCGGAAAAAAAAATGGAGTAGATTAACTTCTGATTTTTTCACTTTTAGGCTGTCTATTTCGGTAATCCTTTAAGCAGAATGGTGCAGAATCAAAAAAAAAAAAAAAAAAAAAAGAAGAAGAAGAAGAAGAAAAGGCTGTTAACCACATTGATCTTTGTCTACCACACAACTATATATGGATAGCCATTTCAGCTAGTGCGTCTATATGTATGGAGGAGAAGGAAAATTGCAAGTTCAGAGAGGGTAGCCGATATTTGGCCAATCAGATTCTTTCTAGTTAACTAGAAAAGGCTTTACAATTTGGAGTTGTTGACAAGTAGTCGTTCATATGAAATGTAAATATTATTCGAAAAAAAATATATTATTACGTACTATATTAAAAAAGAAAAGGTAATAATTTGTAAAGGTTAAAATTAGAAATTAATAATCTTGACATTTTTATTACTATTTTTTTCCCGTATTTGTGTGTGTTTGTGTTTTTATTTTATTTTATTATTTTAACACCTTAATTCCTGAAGAGTGTTTAAGGAATTTGATTTGCGTGGCAATCTTCAGATTGAGGGAAGTCCAAGGACTGGATCATGGATTTTTTTTTTTTTTTTTTTTTTAAATGGAGAGAGAAATTCAATTTAGTTAAATTGTCTAATTTATATATATATATATATATAGTAAAAAAGGGTCAACTTTTAACATATGTGTATATATATATGTATATGCACAATATTTAAAGAGGTAATTTTACTCGGTTGCAAAAGCAAACCGTTCCCAGCATCTCAATCATTTCGATTGAAAACAAGGATTTTGTTAAACAAAATGATTGTACTGCAAATAATTGTTGTTATCTCATTAATTTTCCTCCGACATAATCTTAGGAAAAAAAAAAAAAAAAAACAATGGATTTGTCAATTCTCAATAATGTACTAAAAAGAGGTCATCTTTTTTTTTTTTTTTTTTTATTTTCTCTTTTTCATGTATTTTATAATTTATTTGGTTTTCATTGAGTTTATTAACTAAATTAAATTTTAAGGATGAATAAGAAAAAAAGAAAGAGGAAGAAGAGTTAATTTAACAGAATAAATATGGAGGGTGGTGCAATTGTAGACCATAAAAAATTTCAGCAATCACCAGCGAGTTAGGTGGGGTAGCCGGAAACTTTCCCCCGTATTAGTGAAAGTCATTTGAGATTTCCAGAGACTCCCCCCCCCCCCGAACTGTCAAAAAAAGAAGAACAACGCATGTAGTCTTTTTTTCCTCCTAATCCCTGCATGCATTCCTTCTGGCATCTCCACTTCTACTTCTTTAAACTAATAAAAATCCAAGGGCAGCAGGTGCCATAGTGATACTGTAAATATATAACATCATGATTCATATTTTTGCACGCTTCATATTTAGTATGATTCATGCTGATAAAAAGGTTAGATGGTAAACTTCACCCCCCCACCCCCACCCCATCCCCCCAGAGAAAAAATTAAAGAAAAACAAAAGGAGGGAAGGCAGAAGAAGAAGAACAAACAAAACAAGAAGAAGAAGACAATTTAGTTGACTTGCTTGAAACTTGAGAAGGGGCTGGGGGACTAAAAAGTAAAAAAGCATAGCAAAACTACAAGCTCTTGTACATACAATACCAAGAAAAAAAAAGGGGGAAAAAAAGAAACTATTGAATATGAAACATAAAATAAAAACTAAACATGAGGATAGATAATCAGACTGCTGATGATGATAATGATGATTATGATGAATCCTAATTCGCCACAGTTGTCATCAAAACATAAAAAAGGCACGGGTGTGGTTTCGCAGTCCTCCTCCTCTATAGGCTTGAATCTTGACTGCATAGAGTAGCTGCTTCCTCATCAATAATTCTAAGTATGTGATGAACAGCAGCAGCAATGTCATCCGCAGAATTCAGTGGACAGCCTTCTTCAACCTGCAATTATCGGAAAAAAGGGTTTCAAGATTTTCCATAATTATATAAGCAAAAAAAAAGGACAACCCACTTTCTTTTCTTTTGTTTTTTTTTTTTTCTCTTTGGCGGGGGTGGGTGGTGGTTTCAGAAGTGCAAAAAGAATAGGAAGAAAAGACTCCATGATTACCCCCTCAAAATGGCTAGCACTCCAATGGAAATCTGAATATGTATGTATATGTATATATAAATTATACAATCCCCAAAATACCCACACAGAACACACAAATATTTCTCGATCGGCATTAAAAAATCAAAATCTAAAGAGACAGGAATGGTCCAGGATGGGTATACAAAAGAGAGAGTACGTTTGTAGCTAGCATGTGTATAAAATTTGTTTCTTGCATTCTCTAGTCATTTTCTGTAAGAATGTGTCGTGGTGGATATGTATGTAATGAGATCACCGTCCGTACCTTGGCGCTTAATGAGTAGAGAACGAGAGGGTCCAAAGTAGTAACATTGAGATGAAGTATGGTAAGGTACAGCGTCTGAAAACCAGTAACCATTTTGGAGAGTTGTCTGAGTCTCCTGTGAGAAAGGATTCTAACGTTTGCATGAGTTTCTATCAACGTTACTTCGATATCTGCAACTGCAGCCTTGCTCTTCGATGTGTACTTGTTTGGCAACTGTGAGGAGCACGTGTATTGAGGGTATGAGAAAAATTGTGCAAATGGGCAGCCACTACTGCTGCTTGCGCCGGTTGTGCTTGTGTTCTCACTCCCTCCTTTGTTTTGCTCAAGTAATATGAACTTTTGAGCTTCAAGGGACTGCAAATGGTGTTCCAGCTCCTTCACAAACTCTATAGCTCCACCAACAATGGAGGCCTGGTCACCCTGATCGAACCCCACAAAAACTATAATTAATTAAGGTGGTTTAGTTGATATGATCTTCAAAAATAAGAATTGCAAACTAATAGCTAGTTTGATTCAAAGCTAGACTACTCACCAAAAAAAAAAAAGATTCAAAGCTAGACTAACCAAGGAAAATGTGTGTATATCCTGCACCAAATTGTGAGGTTCTTTTATATATATATATATGAATATATAATAGTTCTCTCTCTCCCTCCATTCTAGGCAAACCACGTTAAATAAACAAAACCCTCTTCAGATGACTTTTGAGTTGAACAATATACCTAGCAGGTTCTGGTTCTGGTTCCAGAAAAATACATACAGGAATGGACAAATAAATCAAATTAGAAATTAAAAGAACCATGCACAGTGATGAATGATAATTTGGCATTATTAATCCAAACCGTTTAGATATTAGCATGAACTTTTGGCTTCTTCAAGAATCAAGGGAGAGGCCTGTCTTATGTATGTATTATGGAGATGCAGAATTTTGACCCCATGTATATATATATACACTGCACTGCAACACATATATCCACGCACTCGTAAAACAAGAGGAAAGACTGAATTGTGGCTTTCAGACATCAATCAAGGTTTGTGATTTTAGGTGGACCAAGGCATGTCAATTGTCAAAATATAAAAAAGAAAATAAAAGAGGCTGTCATGTAATGAGAATGCATGACTGAAGAAGATGAGAAAAACCTCAACGAACAATAATTCATTGTTGGTCAAATCAAAATCAAATTAATGACGGGAAAGGGCAAAATTAGAAAAGAATTCAAGAAGGGGAATGTGGTGGGGGTGGAAAGTAGAGAGAGGAAGAAAGAGAGAGGGATACCCTTTGAACATAAGATTCAGGCATGAGGGAGCGCAAGACAGCAAGATGCTCATTCATCTGTTTCCTTCGATTTCTCTCGACGGCAATGTGAGTCATCCTTTGAGTTTCAGCTTCCTCCTTGTTCTTGCAAACTCTCTGTCTCCTCCTCCTCTTCTTCCGGCCTTGGACGGCCAGCTGCTGATGCTTTTGAATTGGGTTTTCATCAGGTGGTCCAACAGCGGAACGGCAACGGCCGTGTGTCATGGAAGCAGCTGTATCTGTAGCTGCTACTGTAGTAGTAAGCTTCTGCTGCTGGTGCTGGTGCTGATCTTGAGTTTTCAAGCTATTCACGTCAAACAAAAAGTTAGTCTCTGAAGTGTTGTCATTACAACTGTATTGGGCAGCGGAAATCGTGTCATAGATTATGAAATTCAAGAGTTCATTCGAAGAAAGTGCTTCTAAAGCCATTTCTCTTTTGCTGCTGTCCTCCGCCCAGTCTTGCTGCTTTTGTATGCATAGAAGAGACTCTTCATACGAGTATCCCGATACTAATAATACTATTCAACCCTCTCTCTCTCTCTCTCTCTCTCTCTTTCTTTCTTCCTTCTAATTTCTTCTACACTAACTAGCATATATTAAAAAGACTTCAATCATTTTTATACCCCACCCCCAACCCCCCAAAAAAACATAAGAAAAGAAAAAATTTTTGAGAACCCCATTTCTTATTGAACAGTGAAAAGAGAGAGAGAGAGAGAGAGAGAGAGAGGGCGGCTTCTTCTTCTTCTTCTTCTTTCTTCTCTTTTTTTCCTCTTTTCACTCACTTTTGGAAACAGAAAAGCACAAGACCTAAACAGTGCCCCTCTCACGTGCATAATCATAACCTTGTTTGCTTCATTCTACTCTCTAGTCTAGGGTACACCCTTTTTAACCCCTACAGATTTCTCATACTATTTTTGGTTATATTCTGTAATTCCCTTCAACTTTAAATCACATCATTTTACCTCCCTTTCACTTTACTCTAATTCCTTTTTCACTCCCATTTCAACCCATCAAATCACCACCCATTAAATTCTTTCATCTAATCTAACCCCATAAATCGGTAAGCATAAATCCAAATTTCACTAAAATAACCAAAGTTACTATCTCATATGGTAGTTTTAACTTTTAAGAAGCAAAATACAATAACCCAAAAATCAAGAAATATGTTATAAACAAAGTTTTGGCACACTTCAGGGGTTAAAAATGCGTGTCATTAAGTAAAAGGTTTCATCAAACTCCTACTTAATAATCATTTAGAGATCGATCTCCTAAGCGAGCGATGTATGAACCCGTCACAATAAAATATTTTTTATTGTATATTATAAAAATCATGTTACCATAGTCGTTGGTTCAGATAATAAAGAGTTTGATCTTTCTTAGATATATTCTCTAATTCAAACTGTATTAATAAATAAATATATATATATATATATATATATTAAAAGAACTTAACACCTAAAAAAATTCAATATGTGATTCGATTCAAGATTAATGAATGATTTTCAATTATCATATATATATAAACACTAATATATATATAATGCTTTTAAATGGTGATTTTCATATATATATATATATATAACCCACTAATTTTTCATATTAGATGTGAATTTCTTTTCTTTTTTTTTTTTAAAAAAAAAAAAATTATACGTATATATATTGATTTATGTGATTAAAAGTGTAATGAATGCGCATTTACATTAACTACTGTGGAATTCTTAGAAGCATTCACCAATTGGCTAATGATTGCCAAATCAATATATATATATATTTTTTTTGATAGTTCAATATATATATATATATATATTGTAAGATTACGTGGGGATTGAATGCTTTTTATGACATGAAGACCAAAATAGACTTTTTATACCAAATCAAAATCAAAGGACCATTTTGTTTTCCTAATTAAGATAACAAATGAAAGGAGTAAATAGGCATTATTTATATATCAAGGAATTAATTAAAGGTGGGGTGTAAATGTAATTATATGAAGTCCAAAAAGGTCAATGGGCCAAAATGATACACTAGAGAAAATCTAGGGCCTTACTAGCATTTCCCCACCTCTCTCGCTCCCTCTCTCTCTCTCTCTCCCTCCCCCCACGCCCCCCCCCCCCCCCCTCCTCCCATTACCCCGCACCACTAGAAGATGCCCATACCTAGCTAGCAATTTTTCATACGATGCAAAGTTGCAAACACATCACCTTCGTACTCCCAACATTCATATATATTTCTATATAATTACTTGATTATATATATATATATATTATCATTTTTTTTTTCTTTTTTCTTTTCCAGTTGTCACTTAAAAAATTAATGTAATATTTATTTTATATTTTTATCCTTTAGTTAATGGTTTAACAATATTGTTCATTAATTATTTTATACTTTTTCATCGTCTTAAAAATTTTGTCTATTATCTTTTATTTTTGCTGTCCTAACATTTTGTCAATATTTTATATAGAAGTTTCATTTATTTTCATCTTTCTATAAAGTACTCTTCTTTGATTATTTATTGTTTGGTATATTCTTTCAATAAATTATTAAGTATTTTTAGAAGATGTATTAGTTTTTTTTTTTTTTTTTTTTGGTATAGATTTTTTAATAATTCTTTAGTTTATGTGTGTGTAATATCAATTATTGACACAATTTTTGAGACAAAGTGAGTAAAAGAGATGATGGGGTCAAAGATATTTTAGGTTTTAAACTAAAAAAAACACCTTAAATCTGATTTTTTTTTTTTTTTTTTTTTGAAGAAATAAAAATTTGTTTAGTAATAACTAATAAGTGATTTTGAATTTTTTAAAAAAAATAAAATAAAATAAAAATTTGTTTGGCAGTGAGTGAATAGACAGAAAAGGTACTTGACAAAATTAAAATCCGAATTCTAAAGTCTAATATTTTTCTGCTTTTTCTTCAATATTATATATATTACAACAAATATTTATTAATTAATTTTTTATAAAATAATTTTAAAAATCAAAAAATATATTAATATTTTATTAAAAAATGATTTAGAGATTACTTAAGTTTTAAATTCAACTTGAGTATCAAATTAATATATAGTTAAGATTAAAAGTTAAAATAATATAAAAATTTGTACATATTTTTATAATAATAAATTTATATTTTTATTAAAACGAGATCATTTTGAAGATACATATTATTGTAACAAATTATAAAATATATTTGTAATACTTACAAATATATGTATGACAAATTAATATTAATAACTTTATACTCAATTTTGAAACTCAAACTTGAGCAGCACTTGTCCTTAAAAAATATTAACTTCTAATTTATATATATATATATATATATATATAAATTTATATGATGATAAGTGAAAAAAATTAAAATTAAAATCAAATATATGGTAAATGAGGTAGTACGTAGCGGCAGTACCAACAACACTGAGCACTGTTATGGTGGTTCACACTCACAGAAAACCGATCCAAGTGTTTTTCTTTTTTTCCTCCTTAATTTTTTTCTAGTTGCTGTCAAACATACTGCCAAGGTGTCTGCAATTGAAGGCTCGAATGGTGGTAGTGGTGGTGGTGGTGGTCTGGGGTGGGGGGGGATACATAGCGGCGTAGGGGACCCCAAAATCTATATAGAAATATGCATGAAAACAAGAGAACAAGCTGTTTAAAAGCAACCCATCAAGTGGAGAAAAAAAAAAAAAAAAAAAGAAAAGGAAGAATTTTGGGAGTTGGGATTTGCAAGAAACGACTGGCTGATGGGCGCTCTTAGCCAGATTCTGGTGAATGTTATTTATAAGGTGAGTGGGAAAAGTTCAGTGTGTGTCTCGAAGTGTTTGGAAGATTACTGAGAGTCAACAATGAATGGATTAGGCAAAATTTTGGACTTTTATCATTTAGAATTTAGATCAGTTCTCTCTCTCTCTCTCTCTTATTTTTAATCTGCTTACATGCACAGATGGATGGATGGATGGATGGGATGGGATGGGATGGTGATTGTAAATTCTATGGTGCATGTGGAGAGGTTAAAATAATGGATAACATGCAATGTCTATCACTCCATCTAATATGTATCTATCGATATCTCTCTCTCTCTCTCTCTGTCTTTCTCTTTTGGAAAACCAAAAGCAAGTAGGTTTTTTAATTTCAGCACTTCTGTGAAACGTGTGACATTCACAGCAAAGTGTTTCCTTCCCAAGCATGTGAAACTGCCATCTGGAAGTATTCTTGTTTTTGTCTTTCAAGATTAACCTAATACGTTTTTTCAAAGGAAAATTATATATAATATGTAATTCTCTTCAAATGTTTGCTTCTTTTTATATCTTAATTATTAATAGGCATTGTTTTGCAAATTCATATATTTGGTACCTATTGTGTTTAATTCTTCTCACCGACTTAACTATTAAAATTGCAATACATGACTTAAATATAGTACAAATTATTTTTAATGAGATTCAAATATAAAATTTTTACTTGGTAATTCAAGTAGAGAACTCTAAGTAAGAGGAATTACGTAGACTACCATCTTATTCTCTTTATAACAATACTTAGGTACTAAATATATATATATATTTCGAAAAATTGATAAATTTGGTCACTAATATTCATGTCTTTAATATAATTGATTTTTTTTAAAATTTTATTTTATCTAAAAGGTCCCTAATGTATAATGAACATATGTATTTAGTCCTTCTCTTCACAAAATTCATTGTTTAGACAAGTCAAAATTCATAGTTTAACATGTACAAACAATAGATTTCATTGTTTAAGTAAGAGGAGTTACAACTCTGAGTTACTACTTAGGTGTTGTATGTATGTATGTATGTGTATATATATATTTTAAAAAAAATAGTAGATTTGGTCCCTAATGGTCATGTCTTTTGTTTAATTGGTCTATTCTTTTATCTAATAGATTCCAATGTATATCAAGAATGTATATTTAGTCCATTTTTTTTTTTTCATAAAATTTATTGTTTGACAAGTTAAAATTTATAGTTTGATATGCCTAAATAATAAATTTTATAAAAAGAGAGACCAAATATACTTCTCTATAAAAATAAAATATAAATTAAATAAAAAAAGACCAATCATTCCAATAATAAAAAAAAAAAAAATAATAAAAAAAAATTGATAATTCACCATTTTCTTTTTAGCAATCCTACTTATATTCCCAAGTTATGGCATTCCTATAAATTAAAATCATTATAAACTAAAAGGAAAGTATACTAACAATTATCCTTCCCAAATCAATTGGACTGCTTGAATCAAGAATCGGTTAGAAGTATGCATTTTTTATTTGCAGTAATTTGCACTTTTGATTAATTAAATTAGTTAGATCCAACCAATTGAACCAGTTTTCAAAATCTTATTTTTTTTTTTTAAAAAAAAATTATTATCAAAATTTAAATTAAATATACAATAAAAGCTTATTGAATGTGTCAAACTTCAGTTGATTAAAACGTTCAAACTTGCAGGTTTTAAAACATTTGAGTTAGAAAAAAAGAAGTACAATTGAACAAGTTAAATTAACTAAACTATTTTTCCAAATTGCATTCTTTGATTTTTGACTTATATATAAAGTAGGTTTTAATAACTCTTTTATGGACAATTTAACCTGATATTTTCCCCCCCTTTTTCAATATCTTTATACTTACAATTTTACCATTAATTCGTATAACAACTTCATTTATAATTTAAGAGTTTATAAGTTCATACCACGATTTTTTTTTTTTTTTTTTAATCTATGAAATTTTTTCGTCTCCAATATGACTCTAACTCATGACTTCTTACATCATAAACGTCTACCAATTAAGCAAAATTATCTTATCAAGTCGAAACAAAAAAAATAATAAAAAACTTGTATTTCAATATGTATTTTAATGAAAAATTTTGATATGTCCATTTTAAGAATTATTTTAACTTATAAAATGAATATTGATATATAATAATAATAATATAATTTTACAATTAAATTTATAAATGTAAATATTATGAAAATTCATTCTCATTGCCTAATTGAGTAACGAGGAATAATAGATCTATTTGAAATTTTGTAAAAATATTTTACAACTATAGTTTATTTAATATAGTAAGAAAATATTTTGTTGGTATTAGCAATAATAATAATAATAATAAATAATGTTTGTCAAAATATTTTCCTAAAAAATTAATGTTTGTGAAAATAAACACAACATTAAATCTGAGACTTCCAGTCTAATCGGCGCCCTTACAACAATGGAATGCAAATGCAATGAATTACATGTACAAGCACTCAGCACCACACACTTAAGAGAAACATCATGTGAGTAGTACAGAAACATATCTTAATGCACAGACAAGAAAAACAAAACCTCAAGTGGTAGAGAGAGAAAGAAATGTATAGCATACGTGAATGAAATAAATGTTTGAAGACAATTAATATGATGTAGAATGTTTTTTGCTCATCATTTCTGAAAAGATTCGACTCTGCACCACTATGTTGCAATTCCTAGCCATATATGATTGCTGACTTGAAGTTTTTTTTTTTCTAACCTTGATGGGTTCATAACTATAACCATAACCATGACCACGACGAATCATTTAAAAAGAAATATATATATATATATATAGGCAGAAGAATAGGTATCTAAAAATTATCGAAATATAGCCTCGATGACTGTTCACGTCAAAATTGGACTGGGAATTGCCAATACAATGATCTTTTATGGGCAGACAGCAATAGAGTGGCATTTGTTAGGACAAAAAATTTAAAGATAATATGAATCTGGAAATTGTGTGTATTTTAGATTATCATTTGGTAATTTTATAGATTGTTGGATATTTGAAACTCTCAAAATGTATTTGAGTCTGAGCTAGTGATTCAAGAGGAAAATAAATATATATAATGAATGAGATGGGATTTACATCTGTTTTATTTACTTTTCACTAAATAAAACTTGACATCTTTTAAAAAAAATATGCCTTTAATGATTATAAATATTAATTAAAAGGATATTTTAAGAAAAATATCAATAAATTCATATAATAATTGTCATATTGATATTTTTTTAAATTTGACAAGTAATAATACTAATAAAACAATAACTCATAGCTTTACTCCTTTAATAAATTTCTGTTACTCTAATTGATATTAAATTTATTTTTTTTTCAAACAAATTAATTTCTTATTTTATTTTATTTTCCTAAATCGATCCTCCCTATCAATCTTTAGAGGCATTATCACAGATAATAAAATTTCAAAATTTTATAGAAAGAATTTTTTTAAAAAAAAAACAAAACAAAAAATCTTAATAAATTTTGGTTCTTAACAATTACTATTTCTTTCCAATGCTTAGCATAACATATGCGATAATTTTGATGTCGAAAAGATCAATTTATTTGGGGAAAATATATATATATATATATATATATGTATATGTTTGATCAATCTAAATAATCGATAGATGGGCAGAACTCAACACCCCATTTGATATGACAATATATGGCAAGAGCAATAATCTTAATTCAGAATAATGAAAATGATTTCTTATCCATTTGCGCGGAAAATTTTTTGTTATCGAGATCATCCCTATTTACTTTGAACTTATGAAGATATATTATTTATATTATATTTATATATATAGAAAAAGTATTGAGAGCTTTCATTTTCATATTCAAACAGTGTTGATACTTCTCAATCTGGGAGAAAAAAGGCAAAAGGTTGATTTTAGTCCCTAAACTATTTAGGAAGGGTGTTTTAGGTCCTTATTCTTTAATTTGAACTTTTTGGGTCCTCATTTTGTTTTATATATGGTTTTATGGGTCTTTTTTGCCAGATTTTGCCCAATTTCGGCAAGATTAATTAATGCGAGTTAATATTTTTAGTCAAAGTTATAAGGGTAAAATTGTAATCTTAATTAATTTATTATTAAAAAAAAGGCAAAAATAAAAAACGAAAGACTAAAACTCTCGATGGTAGCAGTAAATTGAAGCAAAAAGATTCGGTTTATTATTTTACCAATTGCAGCTGTTTTTTTTTTTTACCATTTTTTTGTTCGTATTCCAAGTTCATATTGAAGTGAAGAAGATCTATCACTACTTATGTTCATCTTCCGTTTTGTACCCTGTCACTGCTACCATCGAGAGTTCTAGTCCTTCGTTTTTTATTTTTACCTTTTTTTGTAATAATAAATTATTTAAGATTATAATTTTACATTTATAACTGACTAAAAATATTAACTCGCATTAATTAACCTTGCCGAAATTGGGCAAAATCTGGCAAAAAGGACCCATAAAACCATATATAAAAAAAAATGAGGACCCAAAAAGTTCAAATTAAAGAATAAGGACCTAAAACACCCTTCCTAAATAGTTTAGGGACTAAAATCAACCTTTTTGCCGAGAAAAAATAAAATAAAATAAAATCAGGAATGTTGAAAGGAACACTTTCTCCTCTTTGGGCAAAGAGGGGACAGAAGAACAGAATTGCTCCTTACCTCCAAAAGGAGTGGAACCTAACCCATACCTCACCAAGAGACCTCAAGAAAATAACCCTCCAACCACCACTCTTTGCCCTACCCAGTAATGGAATGGAGAGGTTAAAACCCACATTCACCCTGCGCCCCCATAAAGTAACTTCCTACAATTAGACAAATATTCCTATTTCCTCCAAACCCCTTCGTCCTTTTACTTCTTTCTCCATCAAACATTAACATCTCTCCAGAATTATCTTATGTAGCCTGACCGAAGTTTCAACCATGAACAACTTTTGTTCCTACGAACCATGGTTCTTCCTTCACATCGTTCCTGACATTTCAGTTCAGAAATGGAGTTATTGGATAAGTAAATTGTTATTTTTAGTCCCTAAATTTTTAGGATAAAGAGGTAAGATAAGTCCTTTTTATCTATCTTCAACAAATCTCGACGACGTATCCGTAAAAAAGCTCAATAACATTTGCAATGTGTAAAATATTTAATTTAATGATTAAAAAAAACAAATTACAAATAAAGACAATGAACTGCTCTATACAATATTTAGTGAATAAACATGACAATGTCCCAAATAAATATTTAATCTTTTAATTTATTGGGAGTATTTCAACAAATATTGTGTGTGTATGTATATATATATATATATGACTGAGGGTGCATTTTGTGAGGAGAAAGGATATAAAAGGGTAAAAGGAAAATATGCCTGACAATGACGATTTATGTGAAGCACTTCCTAGAGGAAATTTATAGCAAACCATGAAAACCAAACCTTCAAACAAGACTCTTTTTAACAGTCCTGAAGGAATGGGGAAAGCAAATTTTACTGCAGAAAAACAAATTCACTCAGAGGGAAAAATGGAAACGAAGTAAAAACACTGGGAACTGTAGCCTTATCTGGAGAAGAGGACTGGTGAGAAGGAGAAGGGGCTTTGGACCACGGTCCAAGCTGTCAGACAACACTGCAGGGGAATCCATGTGACAATAAGCATCCCCTCGGAAAGTACATACCAACAATCATCCATATTCATAATATCAAACCTCTTTTAATTACACTTTCAAACCTAAATAATACAATCCACCAAGTGACCTTAGCATTTTTTATTATTATTTTTTTTTAACTTGGTACCCAGTTTGGGTACGGATGAAAGAAAATCTCACCATCCACTGCCCATTAAGTTTTGCAGGGAAAAAGGCGGTACACCCCGCCCCTATATCAGTTGTACTCTTTCGGCAATCAAACCCCTTCAGATTAATGCACACTATAGGCAACTTTCAACAATCAAAAATGCATGTGAATCTAGATAGATATTATGACACACCCTATTGCACAAGCAAAACCCGCCGCTTGGCAGAGAAAGGGAAGGAACTTGTCCCCAATATGCAATTCAATTTAAATGTAACAGAAAATCTACAGGAGTTTTGAAATCTTTGTGCAGCAAAGCTTAATAAATGCTGCTGTTTGTGTCCTCTCTAAAAACAGATTAATGTCCAGGATCACAAACGAGCTACAATCCAAATTCATTTATTAGAAGGGAATAGCCGGATCTGGAGACTACGAAATCAAATCTAACACTTTGGTACTAACAGGTCAAAAAGTTTAGTAACACTACCAAAACTTCAACTTAATGCTACAGAAGTATAAAGATCCAACAGAGGCAAATAATGTGAATGCATAGACGAGTAGGATTGCTAGGGCAAAAGCTGAAGGTACAAACAGGGTATTTATAGACAGGTTTACTAATCCCGTTAACACGTTAGCCTGCATGAATAAAGACAAATTATCATTTATTTCATATCATATGTAGGATGGATGAAGAGAAAAGTTGGGAGGAATAATGAAACAGAACAAGCATTTCTTACCAGAAGAAAAGATCCCAACATATTCTGATTGAATGCTTCTTCCAATAGCAAAAGTTTACTTCCCGATATAAAATCGGACAGCATTGTTATAGCCAGAACCTGGACATTGTTAAAGCTGTAAATAATCTAACTTGGAAGAGATACAAGCAATAATAATGAGCTGTACTAGATGCTATTCTTATGGAGGTCTCTCTATCAAAGCAAAAGTACAGTTAGATAATACGATCAAGTTTTAATTACGCCAAGAAATAAAAATAAATATTCCATTTCCTCCTGAAGCAATACTTAGTCCATCCAAAGAAAACCAGACAAAAATAAAATAAATCAAAATAAATCATTTTTCATGCAAGTGAAACTCCACATTTGCACCGCCCCACATCCTCCCTTTCCTCCCCAGAAAGCTTCACACAAAGTGAGACACAACCAGCAACAAGATCAGTTGGTCAAAATAAAAATAAAACACTTGCGATCTTCCCTTTTGGGGTCCTGAGCTAAGAACTCAGGACCACAAACTAGAGGCTGATGTATCAGCCATTAATACCGGAAAAACATGTTTGAACTGGTTGGCACATTGAGCTTAGTTGATAAGCTACTCAAGGCACAGACTGATGCAAGTTAATCTTTTAATATTTGCCTTCATTGGATTACTTACATTTCCTTTCAGGAGGCTAAAACATGAAGAAAACCCTGCATAATTGACTTCAGTTCTATATTTTCTTACCAAGACAAACTCCACAATTTTTATAACATTTATGTTCCATGCTCTTTCCAGTGAACCAATGTACAATCTTCATTTCTACTTTAATAGCAAACACAGAGGGATAGTCTTAAAAAATTCTCAGAACCATCAACAAACTTAATATGCAGAGCAATTTTTTCAGTGGCAAAGTAAAGAAAGGTATGGTACATCCAGAAGTGATCGTCCAGCAAGTTTAACTAACCAAAGAATTGCTGACGAGAAACCCAAAGTTAAGCCAGTTGTGGTATACAACTAATCTGACCTATTGAGAACACATAGCAGTGGAGCCAAAAGACAATTACTCCTTAGGACTTAACAAATAGAAAATAATATTCAAAATCAGGTATTTTAGAGAAGACTACTGAAAATTGCGATTTACCTGTAGATTTGTAGCCAATACTAAAGTAACATAAGCCGCATTACACTGCAAAAGAAATCCATATTCCAGTAACAGATTAAAATCACGCCTCTTCCTTTTTACGGGAAAGAACAATGCTTATGCAATTAATGCTAACAGAAGCATTTCAATATTTGAATTTGAAGTCCCACCATTCTGCGAGAGACTCTCTCCACAAACTGATTAAGAAACAAAGTCAGGGACCTGCAATTTTCACAAATGATGAGATTATAATGAATAAAAACAATATTGTTAAATTTTGGAAATTTGTTAAGGTATTAAGGTTAAGAGGTGACAGTATACCAAAAGAGAAGACAAAGAATCCAAACTCTAATCCTTGCCCTCTTAGTGGCTCTTGATGAATTATCCATGTGGTTTCCAAACAAAAGATAGTCACCTAATTGTACTCCAACAAGATACAAACCCCAATATCCTGAGAGAAACAATAAATTTAATCAAACATATAATGCTGTAACCATATACAATGAAGTACCTCTACTTTAATTTCTGGGAGAATGAACATAGACCCCCTGTGTTTAATCTATAAAGACAATCAGAAAAGCATCAACTAGAAGATATAGTGAGAGAGTACATAATGATTGTTATAGCTCAATTTGTTATGAATTGCATTTCTTTTCACTAACCAAGTTGCTAACTAAGAATATCTCAAGTTGCAGTAGTATAGAATTCAAAGGAAACTAGAGCTTTTAGCCATGTTCACACTGAAGTTTCATTGCTTCATTAGGGATGGCTTGCCACATTCCGAATGGTATATTTTTTGTAAAATTTGAGATATTAACACATAAAATGAAACAAAAAATCCTACAAATCATAACCAGATGATGTTTAACAACAGATGCTCCAAGTCAATGAGAACAAAAAAAAAAAAAAAGCGAAACTCAACTTGGAGACTTCAAACCCTAAAATCAGGGCTTAGCTACAATTGAAAGGGCAAAGTATAACCGCCAAGTATGATAGTCTTACCGATATGAGTTTTGCAAAAGCAACATGGACACATGTTCTATCCGAATAGTTGAAATAAAGAATGAGAAAGCACATTAAAAATTTTAACTTACAACTTGTTAAAGTAATAAATTATTCCAGGCAGAGAAGCATATTACAAACTATGTAGTCCAGATTGTCAGAAATCATTAAAAACTATATTTATTATAGAAAATGAAAATGAATAACAAAAAAGCCACTTTCTCCAGAATATCAAGATTCCTAGTTACCAGAACTAAGAGCATGTAGAAACACAGAACGTGTAAACAGTAAGCATCCGAAATAGCACCGACAAAAAGATGACTGTTAACACTTTTCATTCCTTCAAAAGAAGACTAAAAACTAACAGAATATGAAGCAAAAAGAGGAAAAGACCAAATTGTGGAGAGCTTAGATTTCTAATCCAGGTTTCCTTTTAAGGAGTCAACAATGCTAAGAACCTAACCCAGGACTCCTGAAACACAATTGTGAAGCATGAATTAAATTGAAAAAATTCATCTTAAAAAGTTGAGCAAGTTACAAAATGAGAAACCTTGCTCAGTCTTAAGAAATTTTCTGGAATTCTGTTGGCTAAGAATTGTGTCGACGAATTATTTCATTTATGACAGACTGTAAACTCAAATTCCGCTGGAATATATTGTCAACTTATCATATCAATTGAGGTTTTTCTCAAAGGATATTTCTAGTAAATATCCAAAAGGAAGGAATAACCAAATTGTTATAAATAAGAACATATCCTAGTCCTATCAAACTACACAATGGTTCTTGGTTAAACCATTGTTCCTCTGCTTTGTTATCTGTGATCAACTAGAACCAATGAAACAGAAAGTACTGAAAATACCCCTGGCTTGCAGAAAAACAGAAGGTTACAACAAAAGGGGGAAAATGTAAAATTTGCATAGGGAAATGCCCTTACGAGTAAGGCTCACCAAATATACTGAATATTCCTTCCTTGTTTTGGCTAATGATGTCTGTCCCCCTTTTATCAGATAGCATATACTCATTCAGCCCTTGCAGCAAAAAGTATTGGTATCCTAAAACACCAAAATCACTTCAAATACTAGCAATTGATTATACTATAACTATAATTTAGAAACATAGACACAGAAATAAATTTACCTGCTAAAATTAAGATACCTAGAATCCCACAATATTTTGGAGGCAAATTAACTAATGATGTTAGAATAGCCACTGCAGCAAGTGTGAAAAAGAAATTCCAGTGAACTCCATATTCACCCACATGAACCTATGCGAACAATATACTTCACATCAAACCCCTTCAGATGGAAATTATACTCCAAAACACCAAAAACAAAATAAACATGATATAAATCATAATTGCACCATTCCAAATTAAAACCACTGTTGCACAAGATGCTCCCATACAGCTGATGTACATAGAGACATGGACAAGAGCATTTAAACTAACAGAGTAGCATTCCATTTACTGAAACTCTGGAAAGAACTGAACCAACAAATCACTTTCCATAAATAGAGTATTTATTCAAAAAGTTAAGTATACAAGAACAACGAAGGATAAAGGTACAAGATAAATTCTCCACCTGATAATCTACACCAGAGGTAAACACCAGTCGAGCAAAACCTAGAAGAATCAGAGGACTACATGAGCGAACTGCATTTCTCAATGACCTGAAGAGAATGGACTGATCAGAATATTGAACACTTTATGTGATCGGGAAAAGCAGAAACTGCGCAGACAATAGCCAAAACATAAACAATCCCAGCATATCCTATTGAAATGGAGAGCTATCTTCTGACAGGTCAAAACTTTGTAAGAGAAGCGCGTGGCAATTGGATTGCAATTTTCCAAATAACTAAAGCAAAATAAAAGCAATGAAAATCCTGGTATTATGAAAGAAAGTGACCTGTTCCAGAAACTATTTTAAGTGATTGTAAGAACGGGGAAAAAAATGCTACAGATAGCCATGTTTTTCTTGGTTGCATTGATGACAAGCAAGGTTGAGAGAAATGTGGGATATAAATATATAATAAACATCCACTTCAATAAGCCCAGACTTCAATTTTTCTTTCCCACCATGAAGTCAACTCCAAAATAAAAATTGGGCCAAGACTTCTAAATTCAGTTCAGGTGGGAACCCAACCATGAAAGTAAATGTTCAAGCCAGCTGATGAATTCCAGACCAGCTAACCTGCACATGCTTTGTACAAGTTTTAGGTCATCTCTCAACAACTGGGGTAATTATTGATCCAAATGCCAACAAAAGTGAATATTAAAAACTGATATTGATTACTGGAAAAGAAAGAAGTTGGAAGAGGGCAGATTTGGAATGGAAAATTTGGATAAAATTAATAAATTTCTAATAAAAAAAAAGTTATGACTCTCAGTCCAAAATGCTAACGGATAAGAGTAAACCGGAACAGGTTAACTAATGAGTCATATTAAGTAAATAAATTTCTGACAATCTCTTTCAACTCTCAGTTGATTCTGAAATTTAGCACTAGTGCCAGCGCTCCTTTCATCATGGATGGAGCCACACTGATATTAGCCAAAGAGCTCCAGCTCCAGCACATTCACACAAGACAGACTATTGACATCAGCCACACCACCAGAGAAAAAATGATCTAACCATGAAACAGAGGGGAGAAGAAGTTGGCAAAGAAATGCATCAGCTAGACAAAAACGCTAGGTAGAGGTGTTCCCAGTAAATGAAACACGAGCAACGGTACATATACTTTTTTTAATACAACAGTAACAAAAATTTGATTTTTTTTGACCATGAAGTTTCTAGTATGTGATTCCAAAAGAATGTACAATTAATGTCTACCACATATTTGAGCTATCGTGCATTCTATGATATTGTTGATAACAAATCTCATTAATCTACCAACAGTATTAGTGCTCCTCAATAGAATTTGCCAAATAGTCACACAACAGAAGTAGTAAAGAAGTTAGGAACATAGTTAAATATTTTTTTAGCTCAGGGGAAAAAAAAAAAAAAAAAAAATCTTTCAAATACCATAAAAACACAGCAATTATACCAAATAGTGGATCAACAAACAAGAAGACTAATCATGTTAGGTCAAAGGTTTCTCCTTGTACTAAGATTAACGAAAAGACAGTTAAAGTACATCTGATTACTCACATTCTTGAAATGCCTCGTGCCTGACGTGAAACGAGTGAATTGGCTAATACAAATGAACCTACTCCAAGATCCATCTGACATAATTAGTAGACAAAATGTAAGAGATTTCTATTTGCATTCTGCAGCAAATAAATGGCCTTTACAAATTTCCACAGTCTAGTAGGCCATTAGAGCTTAGTCGAGGAGAAAAAACATATAAGAGAATCTAGAAAGAAAAACATCTTCACTCTGCAGTAAATAAGTGAGTTCTCAGTACAGGTTTCTAAGGGATTCTCCTCACTATAACTGTCACACCTTCAGCTGAGCTCAGACTGGTCAGTCACAGGTAAATACAAAGCAAGGGGAACGGCTTTCAAAGGTTCCCAAAATCAAGCTTATACATGAAGCTAAGGAAATGCACAAATGTATATGATCATAGCATAAGTAGAAGAATATTACCAAGCCAGTGCCATAGGTCTCTACTTTAGCATATCTTCTAGGATATATCTTAAAGTCAACAGCTAAAATACACACACATGTAAGAAGCATCTGCAAAAATAACCGTTGTAGCCATCATTGGGAATTCCAAAACTTAACATAATAAGAGAAAAAGATTATCTAGGTAAATACACTAACATAGTTACATACCATGGAGACCCTGTATGATGAAACATTATCTCTAAGAGAGGAAACCACACCTTCCTGATTAAAAGATCCAAATCTGTGTTGAATAATTTACGGATTCCAGTTAATACATAAGAATAAAAATTGTTTTCCTTGAATATAGTAGCATATATAGATAACTAATTCTAAGCATTTTTATATTCCCATTTTCTAATCTCTGGCACTAAGAGCACACAAACATTTTAAATCAATTGAAGGCAAAACGAGAAAAAAAAAGGGGAGAAGGAAAAGAATACTTCAGAGTTTGGACTTTGCCTTTTAGCAGCAAGGGAGACAAGCAGCAAAAAGATTACAAGAGTAACATTTACGTACATCCATTCAGAAAGAACCTGCCAAAAATAGTTCCTGTACAGATTTAGTTAATCACAGTGTTCTGCTAAACTTAAAGAATGTATAATAATTTCAATAAGGAAGACCACTATTCAATGATCATTGCTAACTCTACCCACCTAATCATATGGAAAACTTTAAGCAAATAAAACTGTGTAAAATTATCATTTTTTCAAATACTTCTCCCTAATGATCATGTAACTATCTCAGGGTTCCAATTCAATAAAACAAACAAAAAGCCATATTTTGTATAAGACACTAAAATCAAAGAGTTCAATGTTTCCTGGCTTCAGGAGGAAGACTCGCAAAGATTAAAGGACTTACCGTCAGAAATAAAATGATTGGAAGAAAGATAGTGAGAAAATCCACAGTAATCCCAGCTATATAAGCCCTCAATCTCTTATTAACAATTGTGTCATCAGTTTTCTTCAAGGAGGCTTCCTTGGCCTTAGGACCTATAGAAAACTGAGAATTCAGTATGCGTGTATTTAGAATGACAATGGTAGTCATGGATTTGCAATTCCCTTACACATGATACTACTTCAAATTGTAAATCCACACCCATCGCATCAAACTCTTATTTCAATTGTAAGCTAACGGTTAAGATGTTAAAATTATTTCTCTCTCCAAAACAATATAGTCGAAACTATTTGAAATTTCGGGTTAGCATTTGAATCTTGTCGAAAATCCAAAGCCATCACAGCCACAAATGTTCTTATCTAAATACAACATGAATTGCTGATTCCTCACAAAACATTTTCATCATTATAACAAAAATAGAAATCACAAGTCCACAACTTCATAAAGAAAATATAGAATGCTAATTCCCAAAAGTGCAATGATCTGAAATAATGCATTACCAATATACATTTTATGCGAAAGAAAAGTATAATCCACTATGCTTAACATAAAATTAATTAAGAAAATTAAAAATTAAAACATCGTCCCAGATGCTTCAAGAAGAAAAATGAAGATCGATTTTACAAATTCGACAGCAGAACAAGATACTTTACCAAATTCATTATTGTAGCCAATTGCACGACGTATAGGAAACAAAATCTGAAATCACAAAAGGAAAACGGTTGGATTAATGAAATAAATAAAACTGAGCGATAAAATTCATAAATTCACTAAACCTTGCAGTAGAACCAAAGCCAAAAATAAAATAAAGGGTTTCATACCGTGAGTGTTGTAATAACTAGGAAAATTTCTAGCATAGAAGATCCTGTTAGGTTGCTCACAAATCTGTTCAACATTTTTCCACCATAGTCACACGTATGTAATCATGAACAACATATTCAAAGATTCTAGAGAGAGAGATAGAAATATACTGTTCTTTGAGATGCTTGTTGGAATTGAAGTATTTCAAAGAGGAATCCATTGAAATGCTGCTGTATTGATTATGCCCTGCGGATTCTCGTTAGAAGAAGAAATTCTCATATAATAGTGCAAACACAGTCAACCTCAAGATTTTTTAACTGTTATCTTTTCAGTTTAAATACTGCCTTTTGTTTTTCCTTTTTTTTTTTTTTTTTTTTTTTGGTTGTTCCCCCCTTGGTATCTTTGAAGGATTTATTTATTTATTTTAAGATCAGAAATAAATAAATAAAGCAACCAGGGATTTGGTGATATAAAGCCATAGAAATCTTGAGAGAGAGAAAAATAAAAAAATAAAAAAAAAATGTTATTTTAAAGAACAAATTTCAACTTTTATTTTTCTATTATAATAATTAGCATCTCCCTGTAGAAAGAAAAGAAATTTCAAACGAAGTAACATTTGGAAAATGAAGAGAAAAAGAAAAATCAATGGATCAAAGGAAAAGGGGGCGTCACAGTATTGGACAAAAATGAAAGGAAAGAAGACTTCTATACTCTGTTGATATCTCCACCGTAGGATGCTGAAGTTTCGACAAAACCGCCATTTTTCTCTACTGTTTTGCCATTCTTGTTATTGTACTCCCCGAAGGTGATGCAACTTTTGGTCGGATTATGACCTTTGATTATCTTTGCCTTCACATGTTCCGGCAACCTTAAAGTAAATTTATCTTCCTCTTCTTCTCCTCCTTGTCCTCTGTTCCTAACTATTGAATGTCCGGTTGAATGCGATCTCGAAAATTTTATTGACTTATTTCGTTGGTGTTCACTGCTACCGGTACTGTCGTCTCTTTCATCTCTGCCGGCTGCGTCTTCGCGATTCTCATCATCTTTGATTGAAATCACGAAAGAGTCTTCTAATGCTGAATCTTCATTTATTATGTCCTGCATGGAATTATTATCACCTCCTGCTACAGCGGCGGCGTCCGAGTCGAGACCTCTCCTGCAAACTGGACATGTGTTGTGGAATTCAAGCCATAAATCAATGCACTCCTGATGAAAGACGTGGCAACACGATGTCAAAAGGCGAAGGACATCATCATTTTCAAACTCGATCAAGCAAATAGCACATTCAAGACCGTATTTTTCTTTTGTATATTCTTTGACACTCGAATAAAGAAAAGTCGGGAAAGATTGAATTATCTTGGGGTCTAGACCAGGATTAGTTGGAGGAGCTGCTGCAGTGATCGGAGGCCCATTATTGGCAACGTTTCGGTGATGCCAAGAACATACAAAATTCTGCATTAGACACTTACAAAAATACAAGGACAAAAAACCAATGAAGAAAAATGAAAGAATAGCAACTGTTAGGGCTATGGTGAGCGGTGTGCCAGTATAGTGTGGTGATGGGCTACCCAAGAATCGCGACATGCCTGAAGAAAGCTTTTTTTTCCTTTTTGGTTGGCCGGATATTAACCGGTCCGGCCTTTAGTTAATTAATCTTTTTTAGGTTTTTGTTTTCTCGAAGAACTAAAAAAAGAAAAATTATGGAACAATAAAGTAAATTAACGACAGACAAAAACAGTATCACAGAAGTTAGAAGTCGAAGAAGTAGAAGAAGTTGATGTTGTTGTTTTTCCCTTTTTTTTTTTTTTTTTTTAGGCATCGTCTAAAGTGTTGTTCATAACTGGCGTGAGATTACTTGTTTCGTAGAGAATGAAGGAGAGGCATGCATGTGTATCCGAAGCAGAAAAGATGGTGCAATAGCATGCGTGCATGCATGGAACTTTTGACGTGTGGTCAAGGTGGTTTTTTGTCTATGGTTAAAATTAAAGAAATTGAACGAGTCTTGTGAGGGAGAAATATGTGTGTTGGTCTACATTTTAGCAACACCTTTTTTTTTTATTTTTTATTTATTTTAATTAGTAATAAAATAATTATATGTTTATTTACTAATAACCTGTTAGTCTAAGTAAAAAGAGAATAGCTATTCTTAAATAAGATTTCGACTTTGAACTGTGAATAAAGAAACGAATGTTAAGATTTTTAAATTAATAAGTTTCAAAAGTAATTGAAAATTAAAATAGTTATCAAAAAGTACATATTTATTTATTTTTTCTCACAGTTGACTTTAACTTCTTTTGTTATTAATTGATTTTTTTTTAAAGATTTTTTGTTTTCATTCTTGATATCTTAAAATAAATAAATAAATAATTCGCATTAAAAATAAATTCAATATTTGTTTGCTTTTGAGCTTTACATTAATTAAACAAAGTCTAAGTTCTAATATATATACGTACAAGTATCATGTGAATACTATCTACGGTCGTACTAAACAAAGTCAGACCTTAGCACACCGTAAACTGCGGAAAGGAACCTTTAGCCCCATCATATATCGTGTACTGATGATGATCAGAGGCCACGGGATTTCGGGATTCAAGAGATGGGAATGATCAGTATTCTGCATGAGAATTTTGTCCTCTTCATACAATTTGATCCATCTTTAGCCTGACTTCTATTACCATCACAACTTAATTATTGCATATCCAAGAACTTATATATTAATTAATGTTTGCAAAGATTGTTTTCAGAAAAGAAAATTTCGAAAAATGTTCTATAAATGGGAGTTCTTTCATCTGCATTTTTGCACACAACAAAGAAAAAACATATACCCCCTGCTATAGGTGCTTCCTTTAAAGAGCCCTGGAGTACTCCTGCAGCAGAATGGCTAACAACAATAAGCTAGTCCTGATTTCTCCTTGTTTTGTGATCCTCCTTGCGGTCGCCATTGCCACAATAGCCAACGGTGTCCCCTACAAAGGAGTTAACGTGGTAGGATTTAGAGTACGCGGTCGCGCAGTCTGCTCTCTGTCACCAAATCCTCCAATTACCGCCCCGGGTATTGCCGGAGTTGACGTTAGAATAACTTGCAATGGTGGTACAACAATCCTTTCCCATGCACTAACTAATCCCGATGGTACCTTTGACACCCTTGTAACCAATCTTGATGGTTTATCCTTTGATCAGTCAACAATACTGCCGTGCTAAATGGATCAAATGTTTTAAGTGTTGAACTCCGGCACCTCGGCAAAGTGTAGTATAGAAGCCCAGCCAACAAACCTCGGCGGAGTTTGGAGATCGACTCATCTCGTCGACCTGTGCAGGCCGAGAGTCACGAACATATTGCTTAAATCGTGTTATACCCTGAATCAACGTTGCTCGTGTGGATAAAATAGAGAGATTCGTGTCAGGTACGTTTGGCATGATGTGACGCGCCTGACACCCACCGACTACTCTGGCACGTACTCAAGTGGGTACGAATTCTTCATGTTTAATAACATTTTGAGGTCCACTAGTGGGACACATAACGCCTCCAGAATAAATCAAGGAAATATCCATGCACACTTGTCAACTACGCTCAAATCTCAAGGCACGACAACACCACTTATAAAAGAGAGTTTCCTCCCTTATGAAAGGGGATGAGCTCTTATCAGATACGATTCTTTTCCCTCCTCTCTATATATGTAAATTTCCTTTATAAGTGTATTTTTCTCATATAAGTGACTAACTTTATCATCGGAGCTTAATACGGGGATAAAGTCCCTCATTCTCCTTCTTGATCAAGGAAGTTATTATCGTGGTGAAATTAAGGTCAACATTCTTCATTTTTCTGGTGTCAACGTGGTACAAGTTTTTTACCACATCAGATTGGTTCCGTTACTAAGAATGTTGTTCTTTTCCGTTTTCCTTTCTTTGGCCAAGGAGACAAAGCAGATGTTTAACCTTTTTTTTTTTTAATTTCTGAAAACCTCTTCATCTCCTGCCTCTACATTGTTGTATTCTCTGAGCACCACCTAAATATTCCATGTCTCACCGTTCTACCTCGAGAAGAACACATTTGACAAATGCCGAAACCCAACAATCCCGTCCGAGAGCACAGTCGCCACAAGTGGCAACTCCCGCTCCAAGACGGCCGGTGACTGAAAGGCTAGGCCCGCAATCTATTTCCCATGACCTACGGGACAGATTAAGTGCACGAAGGTCACAAGTCTCTCAGCCAGCAGCTGATGAAGAAGTTCGTAGGCTGAGAGAAGAACTTGACAGGCTTACCAAGCAGCAAAAAGCAATGGAAGATTGGTTCAGATTGAAAAGCCAAATGGAGGAGTTAGGATACATATTACCTCCACCAGTATTCACAACTGTACCATCCGCATCGGGAGTTGGTATAGGGGTCGCGCCTCAAACCGCGCGAGAAGTCCCTCCAACTATGGAGAGACCGCATGCAAATCCCACAAAAGGGCAAAGTAGACCTGTCACACAGGCATGTCGAGGTACAAGTCGCTCCCAAAGGAGCGCCACTGCGACGTGTCGCATGAACCCACTCCATGGCCAATCTAGAGGCCAGACCTCCCGACATCGACAGGCTCCAAGCGAGGTAGGCGAATCCCATCATTCATCAAGGTTGCCACCCCGCGCCCCCGGCCGACATTCTGATCAAAGAGGATCGAAGAGAACGAGGGATGAAAGAAATCCAGAGCCCTCCATTAGGGTGTGTACTTCGACAGAGAGACGGTCTGTAGAGCTCGAATCCTTCACCAGATGGATAAGGGACGCAGCTCCAGACCCAAACTTTAAAATACCTCAATTTGTACTCTATAATGGCAAAAGTCGGCCTCAAGAACATATTTGTCTCTACAAGTCGGCCATGGGTTTGGTAACCAATGATGAGGCATTATTATGCAAAGCGTTCCCCAGCACCTTATCCGAAAAGGCTTTGACCTGGTTCACTTCACTCAAGTCTAATGTTGTAGATTCTTGGTCAAATTTGGAGAAGATGTTCTTGGATAAATTCAGCACAGTCGAAGTTATTCCCAAGACCCGTGGCGACCTGGCTAATGTTAAACAGAGAGAAGGAGAATCTCTTTTGTCTTACTTAGATCGGTTCAAGAAAGTCCATGATGAAATAGAGGGCCTCAGCAAGACACGGTCTTGACATGTTTTGAGTGCGGCTTCCAGAGTGCCGCTCTATATACCAAATTGCAATTGAGAAAACCTCGAACACTAGGCGAGATGTTCAATGTAGCCCGGAAGGTAGCCTTGGCAGAAGGCAACTCAGTAGAAGAAAGGAAGGGTCCGAGGATGTCAAAGAAGGAACAAACTCCATCACAAGAGAAAGGGAAAGCTCCAATGGGTCAGGATGATAGGAGTCAAGGGAAGAACCGAACTCGAAAAATCGAAACCTTTACCCCCTTGAATGTCCCAAAGGAGGACCTAGTGTCCATCCTAAAAGAAAAATACGGAGTCCCTGATCCTGAGCCCATGCATCTTCGATCTCAAAATTTCAGAGACAAAAATAAATATTGCATGTTCCATCGTGACCATGGGCATCTCACGGAGCATTGTATTCATCTCAAACGAGCTATTGAAAGATTGATTCAAGAAGGAAGGCTAAACGAATATAAGGCACAAGGGGTCACAGAGGACTCCGATAAAGGAAAAGAAAGAGTCATCGATGTTATCACTGCTGAAGTCCCTTCTCTGACCCAACTGAAACGGCAAATCAACTCTCTTAAGGCTTCCTTTATCATCCCGGAATATCTAAACGACAAAGAGGTTATCACCTTCTCCAGGTCAGAACTGGCGCCTACCTCGGAATTGAAGAATAATCCTATTGTGATAGAGGCAACCCTCCAGTTTCCTGGTATTGACAGGTGCCTTGTGAAGAGATTGTTGGTCGACACTAGAGCATCCAAGAACGTTTTGTTTTATACATGTTTTGAGGAAATGGGCTTGAGGAGCAATCAACTCACTCCAAGCTCCACGAAATTGGAAGGGTTCACTACACATAAAATAGAGGTGAAAGGAACCATAGAGATCGAAGTCATGCTTGGAGCCTCCCTGAACCTTCGAAGCGAGCTGATCAAGTTCCATGTGGTAGACGTCAACTCATCTTATAATGCAATATTAGTCACTCCGCTACAGACGCAGTTTAAAATGATTATTTCTCTCCCACACCAAAGGGTGAAATTTCCTACATTAATTGGCGTTGGTGAAGTCCAAAGCGACCCAAAAAGCCTCCTCATTTACCTTGTCAAAACTAAAAAGAAGCGGTCTCTCGCGGACATACAACCTATGCAAGTCGGCCATGTAACGACTATTGAGCCAGAATATAAGGAGGTCGCGATTAACCCACAATATCCTGCACAAAAGGTCAGAATCAGGAGAGAAATGTCGGAAGAAGAGATCGCTGCACTAGAAGAATTTTTGAAAACACATTGCGACAATTTCGCGTGGACAACAGAAGACATGAACGGGTTAAGCAAAGACGTCGCCTTACATGAGCTAAACATTGACCCACGAATTATTCCAGTCCAACAAAAGCAAAGACGGTTTGGACCAGAAAAGGAGCCGGGCATGAAGGAGGAGGTCGCCAAGTTGCTAAAAGCAAAGTTCATCAAGGAAGTTCAATATCCTACTTCGCTGGCTAATGTCGTGATGGTAAAAAAGGCAAGCGGGAAGTGGCGGATGTGCGTCAATTTCACGGACTTGAACAGAGTCTGTCCAAAAGACTGTTACCCCTTGCCCCGCATAGACCAACAGGTTGATGCAACGTCGAGGTATGGCATGCTCAGTTTTTTAGATGCATTTTCTGGATACCACCAGATCAAGCTACATGAACCTTATCAGATCCATACCTCCTTCCAAGCCACTAATGGGATCTATTGCTATAATGTGATGCCATTCGTCCTAAAGAATGCTGGGGCAACATATCAGAGGATGATTAATCAAGTCATGCAGTCACAACTCGGAAGAAATGTTGAGGCTTATGTGGATGATATGGTTATCAAAACCATCAGAGGAGATTCTCACTTACGAGATCTCCAAGAAACCTTTGCAACGCTGTCTACCTATGGGCTGAAATTGAACCCGGCGAAGTGTACTTTTGGCGTACGGTCGGGGAAATTGTTGGGTTTCATGATGACTGAGAGAGGCATCGAGGCCAACCTAGAAAAGATCATTGCCTTGTAGAATTTGAAAGAGCCTACATGCGTGAAGGACGTTCAGAGGATCAACGGATGCATCGCACCGTTGGGACGCTTCATTTCGAAGTCCCCCGAGCGATGCCTTCCATTCTTCAAAGTCTTGAAAATCGCAGCCCGAAATTTTTTCTGGACTGAGAAATGTAAAGAGGCATGGGAAAAATTGAGAGAATATCTCATGAACCCACCTCTACTTAGTTCACCAGATGTAGGGGAAATTTTATACTTGTACTTAGCTGCCTCTGATCTAGCTGTAGCCTCTGTACTCATCCAGGAAGTTGACATAAAGCAACTGTCGATCTATTATGTAAGCAAAGTCTTGAACGGACCGGAATCCCGGTACCCTAATATAGAGAAGTTGGCCTATGCCTTGGTAGTCATAGCCCGAAAACTTCGGGCTTACTTCGAATCGCATGCCATTGTTGTATATACAAATGCACCTCTCCGACAAATATATCATAAGTTAGATCAGTCAGGTCGAATGCTAAAATGGTCAATCGAGCTCT
Organism: Marsdenia floribunda; assembly: GCA_035583425.1. Classification (NCBI taxonomy): domain Eukaryota; kingdom Viridiplantae; phylum Streptophyta; class Magnoliopsida; order Gentianales; family Apocynaceae; genus Marsdenia; species Marsdenia floribunda. The sequence goes on along the minus strand of JAXGGT010000131.1, from coordinate 3,039,030 downwards.
ACAGATATGACATTACATTCACACCTCGAACGGCTATTAAAGCCCAGGCACTGGCTGACTTCTTGGCAGAAACATCTTTCACCACTGAAGTGGCACAAACCGCCATAATACCATACGTCCCGCCAGAATCGAGGTTGACTCCATCTTGTGAGCAACAATAGTCGCTCATGGTAGATGGCGTCGTAAATCAGAATGGAGCCGGAGTGGGATTAGTCCTGATATCTCCAATACGTCGCAAAACGGAAGAGAGGAGCATAAGATTGAATTTTACGGTGTCAAATAATCAAGCCGAATATGAAGCCCTTCTCATAGGGATGAAGTAGGCCCTGCAAGCTGGAATTTTGCATTTAAAAGTTTTTAGTGACTCCCAAGTGGTTGTGCATCAGGTGCGAGGAGAGTATACGGTCCATTCGTAAAATTTGAAGGAATATGTAAAAGTGGCACAAACATTGACAACAGAGTTCGAACATTTCGTCATTGAAAAAGTTCGACGAAGTCAAAATGAGCGGGCCGACTTACTTTCAAAGATCGCTTCGGGAGAAGCCGAGAATACCATCGGTATAAGCGTCGAGGTCTCCTACACCCCGTCTACCTCACCAGGAAGCCATATGTACTCCGCCAAGGAGGGACCAAAGTCTTGGGTGGACGACATCAAAGACTTCATCGAACAAGGAATTCTTCCGGAACCCCTAGACCTGGCAAAACAAATACGGAGGCAGGCGGCCCGATATATTGTTCATGAAGGCATCATCTATCGTCGATCCTTCACTAAACCATTGTTACGTTACATCCCGCCTTCCTTGACCAAAGTTGTCCTGGAAGAACTTCATGACGGCGTATGTGGCGGACATCCGGGAGCTCGCGCCCTGGCCGAGCGGGTAATACACCAAGGATACTATTGGCCAACGCTTCGGCAAGAGGCCGATCATTTTGTGAAACGATGCAAAAGCTGTCAAAAATTCGGTGATGTCCCACGATTACCTTCAATTGAGCAGACACCGGTTGTACCGACTTGGCCATTCGACATGTGGGGTATGGATCTAATGGGAAAATTTCCAAGAGCCCGAAATGGTTTTGAATATTTGGTAGTAGCCGTCGATTATTTTTCCAAATGGATTGAGGCGAAACCTTTGGTACACCCTACAAAGGAAAATATATTGAATTTCTTCCACGATTTTGTTTTGTGTAGGTTCGGAGTACCTCGGGCGGTAGTTACAGACCATGGGACTCAGTTCTCAAGAAAATTCACCGCGGAGTGTGAGAGACTGCACATTAAACACTGGAAGTCATCTGTAGCTCACCCTCAAGGAAACAGACAAGCTGAGGCCGCCAATAAGTTGGTGCTAAAGGCCTTGAAAAAGAATTTGGAAGGCAAATCCAACAAATGGGTTGAAGAATTGAATCCTGTGCTGTGGGCAATTCGCACTTCGACTAAGGGCCCCACCGGCGAAACCCCATACTCTTTAGTCTATGGCTTAGAGGCAGTAGCACCAGCCGAACTCATCCTGCCCACATACAGAGTGTCGAGTTATGACCTCGAGAAAAATCACAGCACAAGGACCATCGATCTTGACTTACTGGAAGAAAAACGAAAATCAACAAGACTTCGCATGGAAGCCTACAAACAACTAATGAAGTCAACCCACGATAAGACTGTTCGTAGGTGACCTCTACAGGTCGGTGATTGGGTTCTACGCAAAATTGAGGTCACAGGCCGACAGATGGAAGCCACCAAGCTCACTCCAAATTGGGAAGGACCCTACTTAATTAACAGAGAAGTCTGACCAGACACATTTCGATTAATGAAAGAGGACGGAACTATGTTGCCAAATCCTTGGCATTCCGACCACCTCAAAAAATATTATGTGTAGATAGACATAGTTTGTTTACATAAACCTTATTTTGTACCTCGAGTGAATAAGAACCTCGATTGCAATTATAACGTTGATAAGATCATCGAAGTATGACACTTGTTGACTAAACCTTAATCGCCTATTACACTGTTGAAGTATATTACTTTGTACATTATGTGTAATTTGCAACATTTTGTTATTAAGAGCATAATTTATACATTTTGCTTACTGTATGAATAACAAAAGAAAGTAGACAAATAATTAATAATGACAACAGGAGGGCTTTTGTATTTCAGAAAATACCTCATTTCATTGAGAATGAAAAAGGTGTTTTACAAAGTCCTTAATCTATTACAAAATAAAAGTGATACGAACAAAAAAGCTATGAAGACGGTGCAGGCGGAGGTAGAGGCAGATCAGAAGGCAAAGGTATAACATTGGCGGTCTCCGATTCATTAGCCGAGCATCCTTCCTTGGTAGCAACCTGGATTTCAGCTTATGGAGTCTCAGACACCCTAATATCGCCGACCTGATCAGTCTTGGCTACAAGAGCGACCTCGTTTGCTTCAGCAGGCAGAACTACGCCTAGTAGGTCGAAGAAGTTAGGAACTGAAAGAGTTGGCGGAGTCCAGGGTTCTGCATTCTCTTATGCATCCATTTCTTGGATCTCTTTGACTTTGGCCGCAGAAAAAGGAACATAGTCTGCACCAGCCCTAGTCTCTCGACTAGCTATAAACAGCTCGTAAGCATGAACCAGCGGAGCCTTGTCCTTGAAATAATAGTGAAGCTGGCGGACCATGTGGGCTTTCCCTTGCTTTAAATAGCCATAGGATGCAGCTGCGATGCCGTCCTTATACTCATCAGAATTTTGGAACTCCGTCACAATTTTTTCAGCATAGTTCCTGGACTTATAATAGTCCACTAACTTTGTCAGCTTCTCAACATTTTCCTTGGTAGCCCACTCTGACGCCTTCAATTCCTTGTTAACATCCTCATGGGCTGCCACCTTGGATTTCAAGGTCTCGACCTTAGCACACTTCGCCGCCAACTCCAACCTTTGCTTGTCAAACTCGGCGGCAACTTTGTTCTGCGAGTTAATGGGGAGCTCTGCCTCCTTGTTCGCTTTTTCTGCCGCCGTCGTCTTCGCCTCCAATGCAGTCTCAAGCTATGTAATTCTGTCCACAGCCGCATTATGCCTCTCTTCCATGCCCACAGCATATCGTTTGGATGCTTCGGAGGAGCTCGCTTCTATGCAGATCTAAGAATAATGCGACATCGCCTGAAAGGGAACAAAGAAGAATTAAAAAAAAAAAAAAACCTACAACGGAAGCAAGGTGAAGTACCAGGGCAAAGTAGGACGCGCCCAAATTGGTAGACTCCTCCATAGTCATGCCCTTAATCTGCTTAAAGTAGTCTGAATCTATACTTCGTCTGAGGGGAATGACCCCCAAGAATGGAGCAGCCTTCGAGCTACTAACACATAGCCCTTCAATAGAGGCAGTGGACCGCAGAACGTCATGGGCCAAGCTGCGATATTCCGCCGGAGTCCTTGGGTATTGGAACCCTCTTCGATGCCACGGCACCCTATCGGAGTCCCTCACTCCGCCCTCAGCATGAACTCCACTCCGAGAGTCGTCAGAGCGAGATCCCCCAGAGTGTTTAGACCTCGTCTCCCCTTGAGAGGGCTGGCGGCGAGGGGTTATCAGGAATTTCCACAACATCGCCACTCCGTTGTCTTTTGGAGCTCCCTCCTTCCTCAGCTCGCTCGTTCCTCTTTTTGGACGTTTGAGGAGGTGGGGGTGGGAGGGTGGAGGTCGGTATTACAGGAGCATGTTTTGTGGCGACCTGACTTACGGGGTCCAGTTGTTCCCCAACCTTCCCTTTGCTTTTCACCTTTTCCTTTTCCTTGGCAGGGAGCTCAGTAGCCTTACTTATCGGAGTAGGAGGAGTGACAGTCGCTTTGGCCACAGCCTCAACCCTAGCGGGCTTATCCTTTTCAGCCAACACAGCCAATCTTTTAAGAGCACTCATAGCTATAAAAGAAAAAACAGTGTTAGAAGATAAGTACTACAGGTCGCCAAAGATAGTGAAAGGCATAATATATATATATATATATACTTTCGTCCACGGAAGGCTCGCAGCTCGCCAATGCTTTATCAAAGCATCTAGGACAAGCTTTGGAAAAGACCCTAATTAGATGGAGAGTCCAACTATCGAACTCCTCCTCACCAACTAAGCCAAGTTCCTTTCTCCTTTCCTTAGAAGAGCCAATACCGGCTTCTGATAGACTCTCCCCACACAAGAGGTCGCTAATGGAATAGAAGTTTGTTTGGGTATGAGGGTCTGAGCCTAAATTCTCCCTCATAAGTTCTAAGAATTTAAGATCGCTCTCTGACCACTGAGGTTCAGAACCCAAGGCGTCCCATTTGCGGATGTGACCGACTAAAGGAGGAAAGGGGAACCCATGTCTCGCTTCCACCATGATCCACCTATCCTTCCAGATGATCTTGTTGGGAAGGCCACTAAAAAGTGAAACGACATTGTTCCTAGGTCGCATGGATAGGACATTCTCGACCATGCGGAGTGAGGAGAAGAAATGTCTAATCAAATTCTCTGACACTTCCAGATTGAGCCTCCTACATAAGATAATCAGGCACATAATGAGGCAGACTGTATTCGGATGAAGGGAGCGGGCCGCGCCTTGACAAAAAGTAGGAAATCGATAAAGCTGGGATCTAAAGGTAATCGAAGTCCGGCTTCAAAATGAGCAACAGGAATGGGGATGCCCACAGTTGACATAGTCGTAACCTCCTTTTTTACGAACAGCCTGTACTTAGAGCGATTGATGCCATACTTTAGTCGAAGTATACTCAGATCTGCCTTGGTTATCTTATTTTTGGTTAGCGCAAAACAAGTGTCAGACTCCGCCGACAACTTTGTTATGCGACCTCTCCGAGGACGACGTTCGGAAGAGTTGGATTCCGTCACTGTCCGTTCAGAATCTTTAGCGGGCCTCATTTTAACTAAAGGCGACCTCTCACCCTCACGGGTAGGCAATGTGCCCCTCTCAGACTCAGAAGGTGACTTGGTCATCTCCCCGACATCAACACTAGTGGACTCTACTTCGACGTCGGACATCGCTTGAGCGGGATGTTCATTGGCAGATTGGTTAGAGGCCATACTGGAGTCTAAAATTTCAATAACATAATGGTTATTGCGGGCACTGTCATTGGCGAAGTTACTAGGCATAAACGATCTATTCACATCAGGCAGAATTTCAGAAAACCACAAGTCTTGGAGGTAGGAGTGAATCCACTCCTCCTCAAAGCAGTCTATCATTTGGGAGCCTAGAGGTCGCACTAAGTCGGCACCTAATCTCAACTTCGCACAAGGGCCCTCGACGAACTCCACACCCCACCTATCTCTGAATTGTCCTATCCTAGTCTGCATGTCAGTGCACAATTTCCAACAATCGAAGTGAAGTTCATACAAAGCAAAATCGGGGACACTCAAAGCTCGCACAACTTTCCTAACAGCATGTTTCACACCCATGATTCTATCCTCAAAATCGTTTCCTAGATGGTCAGGACTTTGTCTAAAAGGCAACCCTAAGAACAGAGCATCAACGGCAAGGGTAATCTACTCAGAAGATTAACAATGGCAAAACACAAAGCAACACAGTAATACAAGAGAGGAAATTCAGAAAAATTAAGAAACGACACCAAAATACAGTGCTATTCAGCCAAAACCCTTACCAGTATGTCTTGCAAGAGTGCTTGGAAGTTTTTGCTCGGTGAAATTAAGGAAAACAATGGCGCAAAGGTGCGGTGACAAGGTTCAAAGGAAGCAGCAGCACAGAGAGAAAACCCAAGAGAAGAAAGAAGCAGATAGAAATGAAGAAGAAAAGGAAGAGTAAAGAAGAAAAGATTACGCGAGGAGAGAGAAAGTGCGAAAAAAGGGAAACGCTTGAATGCGATATTTAATTACATCACGCGCCTGAAAAAAGAGAAAAATTCATTATGAGTTTCCCGATTATCGAAGAAAGGAGAGAGAAACTGACGGTTGTATTTAATGGCACAACTGTTAATTTGAAATGAAGGGGCGAGACACTTGGCGAAGACTCCTTATCGCCTACTCAAATAGAAGTGAGTCCACATTAGTCAAAACAAAGCCTCTTCAACTAATGTGAGGGGCCACTAAACGGATCAAATGTTTTAAGTGTTGAACTCCAGCACTTCGGCAAAGTGTAGTATAGAAGCCCAGCCAACAAACCTCGGCGGAGTTTGGAGATCGACTCATCTCGTCGACCTGTGCAGGCCGAGAGTCACGAACATATTGCTTAAATCGCGTTATACCCTAAATCAACGTTGCTCGTGTGGATAAAATAGAGAGATTTGTGCCAGGTACGTTTGGCATGATGTGACGCGCTTGACACCCGCCGACTACTCTGGCACGTACTCAAGTGGGTACGAATTCTTCATGTTTAATAACATTTTGAGGTCCACTAGTGGGACGCATGACACCTCCAGAATAAATCAAGGAAATATCCATGTACACTTGTCAACTACGCTCAAATCTCAAGGCACGATGGCACCACTTATAAAAGAGAGTTTCCTCCCTTATGAAAGGGGATGAGCTCTTATTAGATACGATTATTTTCCTTCCTCTCTATATATATAAATTTCCTTTATAAGTGTATTTTTCTCATATAAGTGACTAACTTTATCATCGGAGGTTAATACGGGGATAAAGTCCCTCATTCTCCTTCTTGATCAAGGAAGCTATTATCGTGGTGAAATTAAGGTCAGCATTCTTCATTTTTCTGGTGTCAACGTGGTACAAGTTTTTTACCACATCACGTGCTTTGCAACTATTGAACTTCTGGCCGATTTAAGTTGCACCATTTTTCCTCCCAAAGCAACCATCAGAGCCACAGTTAGTCTCGTCGGAACTATTACTCAGGATTTGGTTGGTTTGGTTGCTGATGCTCTGACAAGTGCCTTTTCTCTTCTTCATGCTTAACTGATTTCCCGGCTCCGGCCCAGCAGCCAAATGCTACAGGCTACTCTCTCGTTGCAGCTGGTGCTTTGCTTATTTCGTCCGTGCAATCGCGTACGTGATTTGCTGTGCTGTTTCAGTGTTTCGTGTTACCGTTTGGTCATATTGAATAATTAATCTGCAATTTCTCTTCTTCTTCTTTTCCATAGACATATACACATATCATTTGTTCCTTTCAAAATAATGATTATAAAATTATAAAATATTGACATCAAATATTAACTAGAATTAAGGTTGTGTTTGGATTACGACTCAATTCAAGTTGAGCGAGAAATTTTTGTTTCTCAATATCCCTACACATTTGGACAACATTTTTTTTCAATTAAAGTTTGTACCCAATTATATCTAATAAGCGTATCACCTCATATGCTAGCTAGAATAAAAAAAAAATGGTAAAGTATATGATTGTAAACTCCACTTTAATTAAATAATATTTATATTATTAATAAAATAATATTACATATTTTTTTCAAAAAAAATACTCTTACACAAATAATAATTACATCCTATAAAATCTATATATTTAACCTCCACTTTTTCCAACATAAAATTCAATTTTAAAAAAAATTATAAACAATATTTATTTTGAATAAAAATATGTCTCAAATAAATTATTTTTTTCAAATATAATGATAGTCAAACACACCATAAATATTTGAACTCAACTGTAACTTTTTTAAAATTTGGGATCATTTATAATTGATGAAATTTAAAAAGCTTACAAGATTGCCTCTGGGTTATTTATTACTCAATTTGCATAGAGATAAAGACCAAAATACCCATTTCTGGTCAAAATAATTTTGACCACCTAACACAAGTTTTCATGTACATATATACGGGAAGAGTGCAAGGGGCATTCTTGAACCAGGTTGCATTTTACATTAGTCTCAGTCAATTTTACTAAGGAAAAACTATACCATCTCAAGCTACAACAGATACATTCCCTTTATAGCGAAACTACTCATAATAAAAAGGTACACCGGAAAAACAAGCTTGGGATAGATGAAAGAAAGATACAGGAGAAGTAGTTCCCCACTGGAGTTTAAATAGTAAACAAAGAAGTTACAGATTACACGTTCTTTAGCAAGGGAAGAAAAGTCTACTAAAGATCATCAATCCAGTCGCCGTATATTTTACTGATTTTGTCTGGACCTTTCCACTTCAGATGGGGTCTCTGCCCGGTCTTTTGTATCACATTAGACAATTTTTGTGATGGAACTGCTGCAATATGATAACTATTATCTGTGTGAGGAATAGAAGTCACAGCTCCAATGACAGCATCAGCTGGAGGTTTTGGAGGAACTGCTACCTGCTGCTTGGGGTCTGATGGAGTAGTAGGACTTTTGCCTTCAGATTCTGCCAGTCCTCCACCATATCGGTGCAGTTCTGCATCAAATAAATACCAAATTTTGAGTTAAAATTGGAAAAGAATGTGAATCATGCATTCCTCGTACAAAACAAAATTACACACATAATAAGAAGGAATTAGCTGTTCATGAAGTAATACCACAATGTACCAAAGAGACCAACCCCAAGTATCTTTTACCCAAACCATAACTTATACAAGAATGTGCTAGTACTTCAGTATCAACTAATAAAATTTTGAAAGTTACTCAAGCCATATTGACAAAAGAATGAAACCATATGAGTTAGAAATTACCAATGTCTTTTAGGGAATGAAAGAGGAACAGTCCACACAAGATTAGTTCTCACCAGTTGTCATATTAATTTGGCAAAACCCTTTTGATTAGAACTAGCGATTCGTTTGTTTAATCCTTCCCTGATGAGGTTTGTCCCTGTTCTGGAGTAAACACATACCGTGAAATGCATGTCGACCCCAAATTCTTATGACACTGTTCAAATACATTCATAATCACCGCCACTCCTCGAAATGCAAGTTGTCATGTCTCTATGAAGATGGTAATTTGCCCTTAATATTTTGCACACTGGCAAAGATGCAGAAATAACACATGAAGAATATAAGCATCTAGATATGCATGAAACCATGTGGACAATTTTCGATGAAGAAATCCAACCAATCATGATTCCAAGGAACTCCAGATTGCAAGGAGCAGCAGCCAAAGTCAGCTTTTTATTAAAATCAAACACTCCAGGTAACAGTAATGGGAATGCTAGTAAATCTTAAAACTGGAAAACTAAAAGTTGGACAGAACAATGTCTTAGAATTTCTTTGGGAGCACAGCAGCAACAGTAATTCGTATGTGCCCCATCTGTTATGTAAGAACAAGGGAAAGCAGCAGTGACTCTCCCTGATGCCCATTACAAAACAGAGAAATCTCTCTTTCACTTTCCCGACCTACAGCAACAGAATTTTTCCTGAATAATAACCCCTTTGAAATATTCATCCTCTCTTTTTCAGTATCAAAGACCTTCTTGTCTGTAATTTCTTAAGGATATTTTTAAGATGAAAAGATTGTAGTAAAACATGTCATGAATTTAGAAGTTAAAAAGTCATCAACCAAGTTTTCATGTATTAAACCCAAAAAAGGGGCCACCGTTATAATAGGGCACAACAGAACACACCATTTTTCTCTAGAATAAATTATATTTCCATGATCAGTTCAAAGTATATCCAATCCGAAATGGAACTTCTATAATTATATCATCATAATAAATTGATTATTCAGCATTCTGTGTTTTCCCATGAAGCATAAGTAGTATATAATTGCACCATGATTAATTCATTATATAGAAAATCGCATGCATCTCTCTTCTTAGAAATAAAGGCATGACGTGTACCAAAGAGTTATCTGCACAAAGTCAGAAACTCCAAACTTTTTCTTTTTTAACAATAACTAGATCAATCTATTACCTAAAACTGCATACATCAAGGATATAAACTCTATGAGGTATGCTGGTGCCTTGCGCTCATGCAGTAAAATGAGAGCTGGAATGCATGAGAATTCTGACTCCTAAAAAGTCTAGCAAGAATGAACCCACACTAACATTACTGGTGTAGACTGCCGGTGTTTAACTACCTATTTCACAATTATTAAGAAGAGCCACTTGCATTACATGACCGTTGCACATACGTGTGCACTGTGTAAATTCCAAAAAAAGTAACAGTAGCTTACAATTTACCACTTCCATTGAGAGCTGTTGCATTCTGTAGTCTTTTCTCAATGAATACTTATCAACTTACAAAACTAATGAAGTATTTATTATGCCTTTTTCCTATCTACCTTTGTAATTTCCTGGAATCTTTTATCCTACTAAGCAATTACATTTATATTTTCATTCCCATGAAGATTCGGAATAATTTTCTTCCTCCAGAACTCTATAGAATATAAAACTTTGTGATGCATATCTCAAATTTGTGACGAATATTTAAGAATGGAGGAAGTACTTTCAGCATCTCTACAACCAAAACTCTACCAAGTCTCAGTTCTCAGGGGAATCAAGAAAAAACTACAAAACCAGGAAGCATTATATGCATTGATAATTAAAATTTGCCCTTTGGAAAATTACAAGCGGGAAACAATGAAGCTGTAAGTGAATCATATTTGTACCTTCAGCTCCATGAGCAAAATGACACTTGTTGCCAAATGGGCAATAACCAGTCAACTCCCACTTATTACAAATTCGTGTTTTCCAGTTTGATGGCTTCAGATTTTGTCCAGTTACAGTAGGGCTGTATCCACCACCTGCACCAGGACCCAAACTTATTGCCTCACTTTCTCGAGCTTTTGACTGCTCATCATGAAGAAATGTGCAATTATCTCCATATGGGCACCCCTCTTCTGTATAGAACTTCTTGCAGTGCCGCCCTTTATGTGATCTTTGAGACTCCACTCCAACCCCAAGAGATGGTATCTGAAATTCCTCCCTTGGCTCTAATGAGGTTGATCTTTCTTCCTCATGAGCAGCGACAATTTCTTGCCAATTTGGAGGTGGTTTCCTGAGTTCTTCGATGCTATGCGCAAAGTTGCAGTTGGTAATATAAGGACAAGTACCAGCTCGAAATTTGCAGCATAATTTGGTTTTATAAAACATCTTCCCTATTGCTTTTGAACGATTAGAGCCTGCCAAATCCTCAAATGATGAATTTCTTGCCTTTTTTTGGGGTGGTTCATTTCCAGATTGTGATTGAGATGACCTTCCATCATAATTTGAATTTGAATTAGCTTCTAAAGATGCTTCTCGACTCCAGATACTATATTCATCTTCAGTAGCCCAAATAGCCGGATCAACTGAACCCCGGCCCCAATTCCCAGCACCACCATTCCCAGAATTACCTGCCAGGACTTGCACAACATTCCCACTAGCAAATCCGGTATCTCGGCGGTAATCCATCCACAAACTATAACTTTTAAAGAAATTACTATTTCAGAACCAGAAATACTACTGAATGCCAAATTCTAATCTCAAATATCAAAAACCCTAAAAACCATCATTCAAGTTCATTTAGAATACCCAGAAATGTCACTACACCCAAAATGAAGAAAGCAAGAGGTCAAAAAGATTTGAACTTTACAAATTCGAATGAACATTATAAGTACTTTCATATACTACACTCTATTGCGGGTCACACCCAAACACATTTCTCTCAATAATACAATTTAATACAACCAAAATGATAAATTTGGCTGATTAACAAAAAGAATCGAAAGACAGAAAAGAAGAGAGAAAAATCCAAACAACATAATCATTCCAAACCAATAACTTCAAATATCAAAAACTCACTAATCAAGTTTCCACCAAACAGCTTTTATTGCTGGTTGGGTGCCATAAAGAGTTCAGGCTATTTATTGCTTTATCAACCCTTCAACGGAAAAAATAAGAGGCGCTTGATGACGGGAACAGTGGCCTGAGACAAAGGAGGTTCGCCGTGGAGCAATTGATCTGCGCCGGTTGAGACTCAGAGAGAGGAAGTTGAGTCTCCCGACAGATGCCGTTCAAATTTGGCTTCAACTCGATTAATCAGTTGTAGCTTTGATCTACAGAACTTTCTTCTTTAGCTTTTTTGTTCTTTCCCTTTTTGCCACTCACTTTTTTTTTTTGATAGGTTGCCACTCACTGTCTAATTGACCAGTTTTGTTACAATGTTTTTAGATTGGAATTATTTTTTAAAATTTCCCTCAAACTTAAAAAAAAAATGAGTTGTACTTGTTTGGACATCATCTGACATAACACTATTCATGTCCGGTGAGTTAGCAAAAAAATGAATAAAAAATTAACTCACTTACTATAAATATATATAACTCAAATAATAATATCATCATTACACTAATAAAATATAATATTTTTATCCTCACTTACTAGAAACTTCTAAACTTGTCCCCACCTTACTCCTCGTTTTTCGCAATCCACTCAATTCTCTTTTTTAAAAAAAGGAAAATTCTCTGATTTAGTCCCTTAACCATTTATGTTTCTCCGAATTGATCCTATAACTTTAATTTTATCTAAATTGATCCTTTATCTATTTTCTATTTCTTAAATTGGTCCTCCCAACCAAAATTTGATCACTTTACCTGCATATGCATTAAATTAAAAGGGTATTTTAATCATTTCATGTTAGAAAAAAAGAAAAAATGGAATAGATATATTAAATTTATTCACATCTCATTTTCTTTTCTTGAAAAAAGTGAGTATTTTGGCTAAAATATTATATCTATTCTATTTTTTTTCTTGTTTTTTTAACATAAAATGACCAAAATACCTTTTTAATTTAATGGATATACCGATAAAGTGATCAATTTTTGGTCAATTTTGATTAGAAAGACCAATTTGAGAAATAAAAAATAGATAAATGATCAATTTGGATAAAATTAAAGTTATAGGACCAATTCAGAAAAACGTAAATAGTTAAGGGACTACACCGGAGAATTTTCCTCAAAAAAAAATGAGCAATTTCAAAAAAAAATTCAATCCAAAAACACCCTTAAATTTTAGAATGTATACAAAAGATTGTGTATAATATAAAATATAAAATAATATTTTATTGTAAATAATAAAAAATAAAGAAAAATAAATTATTAGATTAAATTTTAAAATGTATAGAACAAATTTTTGTAATAATATTTAATTTCATACGGCATATATTTTAGTTTTTTTAAAATATAAAATAATCTTTTAAAATTTAACTATTTAATTAAATTTTAAATATAATTATAATATTAACTTTTAGAAGAAACGTGTAGTTTAATTAAATTTAAAAATTAATGCAATTAATTTTAACTAAATCAATATTTATCACTTTTTAATATAAAAATTACTAAAATATTTTTAATTTTATTAATTAATGAGAAAAAATATTTTGTATGACTTTATAATTTTCTTTAAAGTGATAAATATTAATTGAGTGGAAGTTAATAATGTTAGTATTTTAGGTTAATTAAATTGACACGTATTTTAATTTTATTAGTGTTTTAAACAATGTCCTACAAAATATTTAAGGAAATCTCAAGCCCATTTGTATTGTTAACTATTCCCTCCCTCACTCTCTTTTATTTTTATTTTTTATGGTATATTTATGTTGTTAGTAGGTCCAATCAAGTCCAAAATTACTAGTATATAGTTGTGTTGCTCAGTTGGTAGCAGTCTCACTTATGATCCGAGAGGTTCATGAGTTTGAGATACGACAAATGTAAAAATACCTCAAATTTCAAAAAATAAAATTACATAATAGTCTTCTCAAAGAGTTGTTTTTTCTCAATGACAACATTATAATTTTCATAAACTTTTTTTGGTATTTTAGTCTTTATAATTATAAAATTTATGCTTATTGACTTTTATTTGTTTTGACTTCTATATTTTTTTTCTTTTAATTTGCATTATGGTTTTAAAAAGAAAATATTATTTTGTCAAATAACAAATATTAACTTAAAGGAAATTAACAGTGTTAATTTTTGAAGTTAACTAAATTAACATATATTTTCATTTTGTTGGTATTTTAGATAATATCTTAAAGCATGTCTCACGAAATCTAATGCAGTTGAATATAATTATATAAGAGATTCGTTAAAAAAACTTTTTTCAATTTTATAAGGAAAGCTTATTGTAATAATAAGTCATTATGATTGTTTAAAATAAATAAAATAAAATTTACTTTAAACGAGCGTTTTTCTCTCAAGAAATCTTAACTCTTTTTATATGTTCCTCTCAAGCGTTGCTTCTTTCTTCTTTTTCTTGAGTTTTCAGGGGCTAACAGAGAATTTCAATTTCGGTTGAAATTTCTCCTTGACTGAAGAACCATCTCACTTCTTATTTCTCTCTTCTTTTTTTCTTTTTTCTTTTTTTTTTTTTTTTTGTATTTTTTTTCACTTTTTAGTTATTGCTCCTATATTTTTTTTTGGTGATCTTGTCACTTTTTCAAGCTCATATGCAAAATCTTCTTTGGTATTTTTATATTATATCTATTTTTTCTTTTAAAAGAATACTTTTTTATATCCAGTTCAGATTTGGGCCTCTTGCTCTTCTTTCCTTTTTTTTTTTAGACACTTTTTGAGATTTTTTATTCATCCACAATCTTTTGGTTCGTTGGTAAAAGAAAAGATGAAATTTAAGTCCTCTTTGTAGATGAAGTCTATGATTGAAGATTGGAGTGCTATAGATTTAGATGAGATGATTTTACTATTGTTTACTTATTTGTTTGTCTTTGACGTGATTTTAAGTTTTTTACTCGCCTAAATTTTTTAGGTTGAGTATTTTATCTCCACCTAAGTTTATTAGATTAGTGTTTTCTTCGTTACCTATCAATGATGTTTATTCATTCAAATGTGTAACTTTTTCTTTTTCTTTTTCTTTTTTTTTACTAATGTAAGTTTGAATTCACTTATCAAAAGAAATAAAATGAAATAAAACAAAATTCAAGTTTCTTTAATTTCTTAAAGTAAAATAGTGGATCACATAATAATAAATTGGGAAGACTAGTGAATATAAACTCAAACATTTAAAGTTTTAAGGTGTGTTTGAATTAGCATTTAAAATGAAAAAAGTAACTCTATTCAATTTGAGTGAAACTCAAAATAAAATTTGTTTCTAATTTTATTGAAAATGAATTTTATGTTGGAAAAATATATGTGTTGTTATATAGGTTTGATAGGGATAAAATTATGAGTTTTGTAAGAGTTTTTTTTTTTTTTTTTTAATAAAAGTATATAATATTATTTTATTAATTTTAAAAATATATTTTAATATAACGGGGCTCACATAAAAGTGTATTTTATAATTTTATTAATTTTATAAAAATATTTTAGTATAATGAGACCCACTATTTTAATAGATATTGGTGAGGTGGCAAACATATTTTTTTCATGTTGTATTGGTGGGAGACAATTCCTTATTCTAATAGAATAATGTCCACGTAAAACATCTATTGGGAGACAAATTTTGCCTCATCAACTCCAGTTAAATTAAAATCCAAACACACTCTTAGTATGTTTTATTCTAAATATTTTATTTTAATTTTTAAATCTCAAATAAATTATATTTTATAATTTTAATATTTTAGACTAAAAATATATAAATAAGAATAATAAATATATCAAAGTTATTGGGGTTATACATTTGCTTAGTGGTGCTAACCACACCAAGCCCTTAAGGCAAAAATATCTCAAATTCATACTATCTTCGGATATCTCGAAGGCAGCTTAAAAATATCTTCTTAAAAGATATTTTTAGTTGTTAAACTCAATTTATTTGGAGGACAAGGAACTTTGAGCTCATCAATAAAATATTTTCCTTATGATTTTCATCTATAAAAAGAAGTTTTCATGACCAAAAAGAGGATAGTTTTCATTACGTATTATTTACTTACAAAACTTTCTCTCTCTAAGAAGCATTCTTTTCAAGAGTTTTCTCTAAGATCTCCCTTACATTTAGGAAGGTTTTTTACCATTTTTAATTGCCTTCCTCTTATCAAATTCGATCTCTAGAATCCATTTTCAATCTGTCTCTTCATTTAAAACTGCCTTTTAATAACTTCCTGATAGAGATTCTATCTTTAGCAAAACACTTTTCTAGGTTGCTCTTTAATATTTTCATCGGGATTATCAGTTTTCCATTGAGAAATTGCTTTTCTCACAGGGATACATTTTCATCTCCTCAAAACTCGAGGAATTTTATTTGATTGTCCTTTTAGCAACATCAGATTGGCACCCACTGTGTAAGAGGCATGAGAGCTAAAAGCGTTGTACGTGCATCTACTCTTGTTCCACCTTTCGTCGATGACCCATCATTGATGAATCCTACAAACAATGATCAACCTGATCAACAATCTGCAATGCAGTCAATCCCCGAGAATACTCTACCTACTACTCCGTCACCTGTTCATCCAACTGATGATCCTCAAGAGGAACAATCCAACAATGACTCAGAAGATGACATAGATGAAGAGTTCCATCGCTCACTAAGTCGTGGCAAACAACTTGATCTTCTCCTTTTACATATGGAGGAATTTATTGATTTTTTAGAGAAAAAATTCAAAGCATACTGCAATGTTGGCACCATACCTCATCCTACATTGCCAAGAACAGATCCAACTTCAATTGAAGGTATGCGTTCGAGAGACCCTGCACCCGATCCCAATCCGCAACAACAACAGTTATCGGTCGTGCATGATGATAACCCATCCATTGCAGCCCAACATGTCGACCGACCGACCCAAACTCCCACTTCAGCAACATCAGATTGGCGCTCACCATGTAAGAGACATGAGAGTTAGAAGAGTTGTATGTGCATCTACTCCTATTCCACCTTTCGTCAATGACCTATCGTTGACGAATCCTGCAAACAATGATCAACCTGATCAATAATCGATAATGGAGTCAATCCTCGAGAATGCTCCACCTATTGCTTCGTCACCTGTTCATCCAACTGATGATCCTCAAGATAAACAATCCAACAATAACTCAGAAGATGACATAAATGAAGAGTTCCATCGCTCACTAAGTCGTGGCAAACAACTTGATTTTCTCCTTTTACATATAAAGGAATTTACTGATTTTTTGAAGTATAAGCAAGTTGAGAAAAAATTCAAAGCATACAACAATGTCGGCACCATACCTCCTCCTACATTCCCAAGAACAGATCCACCTTCAACTGAAGGCATGCGTTCGGGAGACCCTACACCCAATCCCAATCCGCATCAACAACAGCCATCGGTCATGCATGATGATAGCCCATCCATTGCAGCCCAACGTGCCAATCGACCGGCCCCAGCTCCCATTTCACAACCTCCTATGGAACATGTTCAACACATTAACACAACTCCAATGGGCTCAATTCCTCCTCCAGTAATACCGCCAATGGGTCTTACTTTCTTTCAATAAGTCAACCGGACTAGTTCGGCTCCTACCACGAATGCCCAACCAGTGGAATATGTATCAATCCAGAACAACCAAATCAATGGTTTCGTTCCCTTCATGAATGAGCAAGATAAGTGTAAATTTCCTTCTTTTTATTCATCTGCTGTAGAAAATAAAGTGCACGATATGTTTACACAATTACTATACTTGATGCCTAGTTTCCAACCAAATAACCTTCCTTGGAATATGCTTACTGCCACTCCATTGAAAGCTGATTTCTATAATCAAACTTTTCCACCCAACTTTAAGTTACCAACAATTAATAGATATGATGGTTTGACTGATTCAACTACACAATAGACCTACTATGCCACAGCTATGTTCGTGTATTCCACTGATGATACTTTACTGTGTAAATATTTTCCTACTACATTAGTTGGTTGTGCCTTAGAATGGTTTATTTCTTTGCCATCTAATAGTATTTTTAGTTTTCATCAGCTGGAAACTTTATTTTTACAATAATTTGCTGCTAGTTCTCTCCCGAAGAAGCCAAGGATGTATTTACATAACATTCGTCAAAAACATGATGATGAACCATTGGCCGCATTTTACAAGTGATTCAATGAGGAATTGGTTAAGGTCCATAATTGTACTGATGCTACCTATATCAAGTCATTCTGCAACGGCCTTAGACCAGGTCGCTACTAAAAAAAGCTTAGCATTCTTCAACCATAAACCAGCACACAACTATATAACAAGGTGATGAAATAGATCAAAGGAGAAGAATTAGAAAGGTCAAAAAAGGAGTCTAGGCAAATTGAAAGAGAATAATTTTATAAGACTGATGGTCGATCAGGATCCAAGAGACAGCGATCGAAAAGAGATGATTTTCAATTCTCCATAGACAATCGAGACAACCACAACAGATATTCCAATAACAAGGCTCCTTACAAAGGATGAGATGGACCTCCCCGATCTAACTGATACTAAGATCGTTACCGCAATAATTTTGATCGGAACAATTCATGGAGACATTCAAGTGAAAACTCTTTCACACCGTTGAATGCTATATGAGCATACATCTTTACCAAAGTGGAGTCCCTCGGCATACTACTCGCACCAAAGAAAATGCAGGCACCAACGGAGAAATAAAACAAAAATCTCTATTTTGCCTACCATCGGAATGTCAGCCACACAACTGAAAACTGCTTCCACCTCAAAAAGGAAATTGAGAATGTGATAACATATAAATTTATACATTTTGGACCCTTAATATTTAGTATTTAATATGTCTCTCTACCATTCATAGGACTTTTATTTATTATTTGGATTATTATGCTTTAATAAGAGTAATATTAAATTGTTGGGTTTTAATTATATTTTTATTCTATTTCAGGCCCAAATCCAAATGACCTGACAGACCACATGTTATAGTTTTATGAAACTCAATATGCAAGAGAGGCGGCCTAGATTGAAAAGGCCCGTAAAGTCCAAGAAAAAGATGAGAAACCCCTAATAAAAGGAAGAGAGATCAGATTTGAAGAGGTTGACGTGGGCCATGTTCGTTGTTAGGGTGTGAGTTCGAAAATCAAAGAAGAGAGGCGTCACTGTTCATCGGCGGTACTGTTCACGCCGGAGTTACTGTTCATCGCAATTGTTGAGAGAGATTTTCGAGAAATCATGGAGGCAGTACAAGATTTTGTAATGGCATCTTAAACACTCTGTAATCGGTTTAGGGAAAGATGCTTCTAAGGCAATTCAGAGTTCCAGAACATCATTGATATCGGGTTTCTAATTTGATTTTCAGATTTGATTGCATGAGATTAT
>JAXGGT010000131.1:2962685-2983826 GCA_035583425.1 Marsdenia floribunda | reverse complement strand
GTCCATCATTCATAATCCTAATTATCATCACTTCACTTCGTGATGTATCAATATATATATATATATATATATATATAAAACACTCATACATACAAGAATATAAGCAAATATAAGCAAATATTTCAAAATACTTAAATATCATACGTCATGTTATCAATCGTCCAAATAGACAGTACAAAGTACTTCCTCAATACTAAACTTCCTCAGAGGTACTAATGCCATTTAAATAAACACATTACAAAATATTAGTTCATTCCTTTTTAATCAAAAGAATCACAAAATATCTAAGACACATTGTTGGCAAGCGAACCATTCAAGACATTGCTCCCATTCATGGCATCCTGCACTATATCAACGTTAGCAGTAGTTTCTTCACCTTCCATCTTATCTTCATCCTCAGAAGCATCAGGAGTTGGAAAATCATCAAAGCACCTGTTACTATCAAAACCCTCTTCCCATGGAAGTTGATATGCTCTTGCACTTCCTAAACCCAAATACACATTATGTTCCGCATCATATTCAACAAGCTTCTCTGTAACATAACTTCGAGAAGACATGAAAGAATCTTTAGCAGTCATGCAATTCATCCGCATATATAGATTCTTGAATTCTTGAGAGCCTAAAAAGGCATTTACACAAAAATCATAGATATCCTTTTTGACACGGCCTTCGTCATCCTTATATTTTTCCTTTAGCTCCTTAGCTGATTACTTGCATTTCTCTCTACATGCATGCTCCCTAGCAAACTCTTATTCCCACCTCTTTCCTTTTTCTTCTTCCTTCTTTGCTTTCTGCTCCAAAGCAGCAACCTTTTCATCCAAAGCAGTTACCTTTTTTTCTACCTCTTGACAAGCTGCTTTGCTCTGAGCCAATTCGTCCTTCAGTGATTTCTTTATCAGCATCTCTTTATCAATTTTATCTAAAGAATTTCTATATCTCCACAACATCTCTCGCTGATGAAACCAACCCTGGCAAACTAAAATTCTAAGCGTAAGTACAAATTATCTTTCCCTATATATATGTATATATATATCAATATAACGTAATCTAGAATAAGTTTATAGAAGGCACCTCACACGTCTTCTAAATCCATGCACTTTCAAATTCCAACCTATCCATCTTTTGATACGTCGCAGCCTCCCCCACTAGGCAAACTCTTAACAAAATATTCTTCATAATCTTCCATTGAAGCAACCCTTTTATCTACACGAATATCACATTTAGGGACAAACACAAATTCCTTGTCCTCCTCTTTGTCCATTACTTATTTGTCTTGAACTTTTTCTTTCTCAGCTTCAAGATCTATCAAAACTATGGTTTCTTCGGATGCTACCCCTGGTAGTTTCTTCTTCATTAATTCTTCTAGCTATCGAATGCTTTTTCCTGTGCCATGCCCTTCGAGTGCAGTCCTTTTCACCCTTGGTTCTACATCACTTGACAACAATTTTCCTATGTTGGCTATCAATTGATTTTTCAATGGGCACATTCACGTTCATCTCAATTGCTTTATGCTTTTTAGCATCTTCTTCATGTGATTGTCCTAATATATATATATATATATAAAGAAGATAATCGTCATTAGAATAACTTCCCCTTAGAGGAGGCATTGTTAAACACCTTGCACAATCAACACTCACCGCCTTTACGTTTAGGTCCTTTCTTAAGAGCCGCAGTGATCATATCAACTCCAGAAGCTCCTAAAAAAAAAAAAAAAAAATCAAAATGAATATAGAAAGAAATCAATAGACAAGTCTTTTTTATGCAAATAGATAAATAAATAAAAAAAAAAAATTCATAGATGAAAACAATTTTATTGTTTCTTACTTAGAAGCCTAAGATTTGTGTTTCGTTCTCCAGTTAAACCAACAGCATCCAAAAGACCCACTAGCCAATCTAAATAAACACTCAAACAACACTTTATTATCCAAAATAGTTATTGCCTTCACGCAAGCTTTAGCACCTTCATATTTCTTCAAAGCATTGTTCAATTTATTCCTAACATTCCATGGGAACACTATCTCCTCAATTACAAAATCACTATGTTTAACAAACATAAACTACTTTTTCCAGTTATGTTGTGCACTTGGTTGATCAATCAGTTGAACAGACTTTGGACGATAGGTAAAGTAAAAGAAGCATCGTCCTTCATTAGTCCCAAACCTTTGGGAAATGTAAAAGTAGTAACGAAAGACATCCAAGGACACTACCACTCCATGCATCTTGCATAAAATTATAAATCCAATAATCACCTTTATTCCATTAGGCGTGATCTGACCAAGCTACAATTTCCAAAATCTTAATATATCTATAAATAAAGGATGCAAGGGAAACCTCAACCCTGCTCTTAATTGTGCTATGTACACAATTAAACAGCCTTCAGGTACCTCATGGACAGGAGTTCTATCATTAGGAAAGTTTAGCTCATAACTGTTTCCAATCTCATAATTCTTTCGAAGGAAAACTTCCTCACCTTCGTAGAATAAGTAGATATATACATAGGCATTCTCATCGCCTTCTCTTTTTCTTTTGATAGCTTCTTATCTAGAATAGTCACAGAACATACAACTGATGATTTCATATACAAATCTGCCATCTCGGTATCATCCTCATTTACATAAGGTAATTCTATTTTGAACCCTCTACACTTATAAGCTCACCCAGATATCTTTCCAGTCTTTGATCTTTTATACCCCAATCGAACTACCCTTATCTTACCAAATTTAAATACTTCTTTCTCATTCTTGGGAAACCGTTTATCTTCGTCTGTGAAATATCCATCCACGTTCCCGCTGTCAAGTGCAGGATTAGTCTCCTCAGACGTAGCATCTCCAACATCAACATGCATCCTCATCACTTCACTGTCACATTTGCCTGCACTTTCCTCTTCAAACACATCCATTTTTTCAGACTCAGTTTTTTATCATCATTTTCCACATCTATGCTATCTTCTACATACTCCACCTTACCTTTAGCTTTAATTGTCACAAGTTTAGCTATTATCTTATCTAATATTTCAGCATCCATTTTACCATACGAAACCTCATTATCATCTATATCAATAACCCCCTTAACCTCCTTACATCCTCAGTGTCCGTATTACTAAAACTCATAATGCACTAAGTACAATATGACACTTAGACTAAAGGATTAAATAATACATGTAGAATGTTTGGAAGCCATGATCAAAAACTTGAAGGAAACAAGTCTGTTAAAAGAAACAAGATGAAAAGAGGAAAAAGTTACCTGCAACAACAACAACAACAGATGATAGTCAATCTTCAAACCCAATAACACCAAATATAGTCCAAAAGTATCTTACAGAAGATCACATATATATTTTCTTTAACCAAATTTTTTTGGAAAATACACTTCGATTCAAGATACACGACTCCCAAGTTAGAGGAAAAACTCAGAAAATTTAAATGCAAAATAAACGAAATAAAAAAAAAAAATAGAAGAGAATAAAAAAAATGAATGAAACGAGAAGCACTTTTTCATGTAACACGCATACTTGCACAAATCCTAGCGTACATTTAATACATGGTCTTCGCCTGCCTAGACCATCACCACACGTCTTTTCATTTCACCTTCTTTACGCTTCATGACTTTTAACTTTCTCTCATTTCCTTCTTTCATATAAACTTTTATCATTTTACCATGTTCAAAAAATTATTTTTTTCTTTATTTATTTTCTTTTCTTTAATAGAGACATTTGTTTGAGTTAAGGAAGGCCCATTTTTTAGACCCATTCAAGGTGAACACCATCCCAATTCAATCATTATTTTTATTTATTATTATTATTATTTCTAATAGGCATTCATGGTAGTAAAGGCCCATACATAGGGCCATCACATGATATTTGAGACAACCCCAAACTATTATCTTATTTTCTAATGGACATTTATGGTAATAAAGGTCTATATAGGACCATCACATGATATTTAATATTAGCCCAGTTTATTATTTTATTTTCTAATAGACATTTATAGTAATAAAAGCGCAAAATGGAATGTGGGCCCAAGAGTAATATAGGCCCAAAAATAATATAAGGCTCGTTTAATTTATTTAGGCTCAATCATATGTTTTATAAGTCCATACATGGAATTAATTAATAGTAGTATTTATAATTATTTGTCTCACATTATATTTTTATATAATTTTTATACAAATGTTATTCTATTTATACTTGTACTTGTGCACAAAAAAGAAATATGATGTTTTAGATCCTTTAACTTTAACTGTTTTCATTTTGACTTCTTTATCCTCTGTTGACTTAAGCATAGGAGGGCCTAAGGGTCTTTCCATCCTTTTAGCTTTTGTCTTGCAGGAAAGGTAATCAAAATTTAGTTGAAGGATTCAAAAAGGAATTTCTGATATCTTCGAAAGAACCTTCGCGAGAGGATGTACATTAGACATTAACATAAATTTTGTAATATTATTTTTTAAAATTTCAATCTTTTATACAATATATATATATATATATATATATATATATATATATATATTTTAAGAAAACCCTTCTAGCCTAGATCTTCTTTTATATATATTATTTTTTGAAAAACTTCTCCTGGCGTGTTGGGCAGGTTTCTTCCTTTAAACTCTTAGCTTGCCAAGAGGTTTAAAGGTTGAATCTCCCCTTCTTCCTAACTTGCCAAAAGGTGTAGGAGTAACCTTACCTAAGTATTCCATATGGATTAGTTTGGACCGAAAGAATTTGAGATATCACCGTCTAATATATATATGTATATATATATATTATTTTAATTAATTACATATTTATTCAAAAATTAATGCTTTCTAATGTATTATATCAAACATTATTAAAAACTTAATATTATTTTATGTTATATTAAGCCTTTTAATTTAGTTAAACTTGTTTAATTTTAGAATATATTTTAAATTTATTTATATTATTTATCTCTTTTTGTTCATATTAAATTTAATATTATGTTAATAAATTTAAAATATATTTCAATATTAAATAAGTTTAATTAGTAAAAAAAAATTGTAATATAAGATAATATAAAATAAAATAATTTTGATTTTTAATAATATTTAATATAAAATAAAATGAAATTAATTTTTAATAACATTTAATATAATATATTTTAAAATATTATTTTAATAAATATTTAATTATTTAAAATAATAAATAAATATACTAAAGAGAAGAGAGATAATATATATATATATATATATATATATATATATATATAAATATAAATTCTGTCTATTTATAGATATATTAAATACTAATAATTTTAGACTCTTAATTAATGTATGAGGATAGATAAAATTACTTAATTCATCCAAATATGTACTTCCAAATAAGTGGTGGTGTGGGGGGGGAACTTTTAGACAAATTATATTATTAATTAAACCTAATTAGGAAAGACAACAGGGCACATCAATTTACTTATTTTATATATTCCCTTTTCTATTATAATTTAAACCAGCAGTTTTCTCTTATACTACCCCCCACTCCTCTTTATTATTAACTTTCTCCCTCAACTTCAACCAATCTACTTTGAGTATTATTATTATTTCCTCTTTTTTTTTTCTTTTTTTTTCTTTTTTAAAAAAAATGCAATCTAATTCAAAAAATTAAAATTTTATTTAAATTTGTACAAATAAATTTCACTTACACTGAATTTGAATTATAATTGTATTTAAACAATTTCTAACAAATGTCAAAGGTTGATCCTTACCAATATAGTGTACTAATACCTTTATTTCCTACACTCTAAATATGTGTTTGGATTGGATTTTTTTTTTTTTTTTTTGAGTTTTCCACTTAAACTCAAAAAAAAAAAAAAATGAGGTGTACTTGTTTAGACACTACCTGACCTAACATGACACTGTTGATTGTCTACCCACTTGACAAAAAAATTAATAAAATATTGAGTATCAAAATATTTATAAAATTAAACATTCAATAAATATATCACTTCGATAATAATATCATTACTATACTTAATAAAATATAATATTTTTGTTATTCACTTACTAGACAACTTTTTCACTTGTCCTCATTTTTTTCTCGTTTTTCGTAATACACTCAACTCAACTTGAAAAAAAAAAGAGCAAACTCAAAAAAAACTCCAATCCGAGCACACCCTAACATTTTAATAATTATATTATTACACTTATAAAATTAAATTTTTCTCAAAATAAAATTTTATCCAAATAATTACTCATTTCACTATATATTTTTTATTATCAAAAAAATAAATTTTACTCAAAAAAAAGTTATTTTTCTCAAATCATGCACTAATCTAAATTAATCTAAAAATATTTTTTTATTTTAAATGAAATTTGTTTTGAAAAAGTGAAATTTACTTTTTGAAAAAAAAAAATGCTTTATTAGCGAATTTGTTTGGGAAAAAATAGAATTTACTTTTTGTGAGAAGGAAGAAAAGTAAGGGCAAATAATTGTTTATTGTGAGAAAAGTAGAGTGTTATAAATGTAATAACGATATAATTATTGAATTATTGGTAAAATAATTGATGTAGTTGTATTGTGATTATAAAAAATAATACTATAAAATTTGAAATTGGTCCATCACTAATCAAATACACTTTATTAACTACTACGGTAAATTTTATTTCTCTCAATATCAATTTTTAAATGTCAAAAGTTATCCAAATGTAATTAATTTTTATGGACAATATATATATATAAAATTAATTTTTAAACTCAATTAACTATTTAAATATAAAAACTAAAAAAAAAATAATAATAGTTTGCGTAAAGAAAACATATTTAGTTGTTAGTAACCTATTTAATAAGTGATGAGTTTGATATAGAGACAATCAAATATCAGTGACGCGGGTTCTCTTGGAGGCAAGGAGTATAAGTGGGGCAAGAATCTAGAGTCAATTCGGGCATATCCCACGATTTACCTCCTCTAGTTGCTCAGAGACGGGTAACTAGGGGTTCAAGCTAGGATACCGGAATATAAAAAAAAAAAAAAAAAAAAAAAAAAAAAAAAAAAATCAGAATTTCAAAAATAATAATAATAATAGTTTGTCCAAAAAATATGCTTGCGTGTGCCTAATAATTTCCACATAAAAAGGGTTTCTGGGATCACGAGGTCAAGCTATGTCCTTGGCTGGTACTAGTACCACTCCATTTTGGTACACAAAGTCGAAGTCAAATTCAAAACGTAGGGTATTTCTTGGGATCTTCTTGCTTTTAGCCAATGATCATTAGTAAGTTCAGTTCTCAACCTTTTTGGTTTCTTGCAACAGAAAAGGGAAAAAAAAAAGGTTTAACACTTAAATGGTAATCTACTGTAGAGAGTATTGACATATAAATTTGGGTGGAAATCCTGTCAAAAAGGATCAAGATGACCGCTGCGCTTGGTGCTATGGAGATCTTTTTGGCACTGATGATGATGGGTTCTTTAAGAAATTCCAATTTTGCTTCTGCTCATACTGGTATTCAACCATTATCCAAGATAGCAATCCACAAGGCCACTGCTGCTCTCCGTGATTCCGTCTCCATTAAAGCCTCTCCTTCTCTTCTTGGTTTGCAGGTAACACCGATAATTACAGAATGAATTCTCAAACTTTATGTAGCTTCTAGAATCTTATTGCACTGCCTCTGCTTTTGTAATGCGGGTCAAAGTAGCTAAACGAAGAAGTTATTGGCTTTCCTTGTAATTTGTTGACTGTGGGTAGACTAGAGTTGCACCAGGCTTTGCTTCGTTTCAATTGTACGCACTTGTCGTCCTTCATTTTTTTTTTTTCCTTCTTTTTCCCTTTCCTTGAATTTTTGTAATTTCATGGTAGGGCGAGGATTCTGAATGGGTTACCTTGGATGTTAAAAACTCTGAAGCCTCTCAAGATGATTGGATTGGAGTATTCTCGCCAGCAAACTTCAAGTAACGTCCATCTCCATATTCTTTCGTTTCTTTCTTGTGTTATTAAACGATTTTCCTCTGCAATACTTTGCACTCTCTTTCCTGAATTTGAAATTTGAATTTTGGCGTATATATGTCAGTCAATCAACTTGTTTTCCAGAAAATGGGTCATATCAGGAGAAGCCGTATATATGCACAGCCCCCATAAAGGTGAGAATCCCTTGAATTATGATGTTATTCATTTGAATTTCCCATGGACATTTGTGATTATTTTCTGATCTTTTGTGTCGTACTCTGTGAAATATACCTGTTGTTGCAGTATCAATTTTCCAACTTCTCCAATTCTGATTATACGAAGACAGGGAAAGCTTCTATTAAGTTTCTGTTAATCAATCAGAGATCAGATTTCTCCTTCGTATTGTTTTCAGGCGGTTTGTCAAATGTATGTATATTGCTTTCCTAAAGATCTTCTTTTCATTTGCCTGTTCCCATTTTCAAATTCATATCTTCTTCAACAGTTTGCAATATTTACTTATTTTCTATTTCTTCTCACTCAGTTGAGAATATCTAATGGTGATGGAGTGTGGACTAAAATCTAGTCATTTTTTTGCAGCCAAAACTAGTTGCAGTCTCAAATCACATAACATTTGCAAATCCCAAAGCACCACTTTACCCTCGAATTGCTGTAGGGAAGTATTGGGATGAAGTAAGTTGATTTCAGCCTATGGTAGTACATGTGCTGTTCTGAAGTTGGTTTTTCCTTCCTTTAACTATTTTTACTTCCTTTTGAAGCAAGTGATATTATTGTAGATAATGCCTTTTTTTTGTTGAGAATTTGGCTTAGGCTTTCATTTACTTTACCCCAGTTACCGAATGACTGTTCTGTAACAAGGAATTGTAGCACAGTTTCACAACAGGGTTTAGAAACTGGAGTAATGCATTCTTTTTTATTGCAACCCTTTGTTTATCTACTTCTGCAGATGACTGTTACCTGGACAAGTGGATATAGTATAAATGAAGCCGTTCCTCTTGTTGAGTGGGGTATGGAGGGACAAGATCAAAGGCGTTCACCTGCAGGGACATTGACATTTGATAGAAACAGCATGTGTGGTATGATCTGGTGTCATCCTACCTTTTCTGTCATATATAGTAGTTGGTATGAAATGCTTAGGACCTGCTTTGAAGTTTAAGCTCAAAACTGGGAGCTAGAGAAGTAGAAGTAGAGGATTTTGTTTCTGGGAGTCCTTTATCTTGTGTACAAAAGATGAGTTGTTAGTTCCAGAAGGATCACATAGAGTTATGGATTAGAAGATGAAAATACTTTTAGATTAAAAAAAAAAAAAAAAAAATTAACAAGTAATGTTGCTTCACATTATAATCAATTGAAACATAATGCTAAATGTTCTTCATCTTCAGAAAATAACAAAATCACCTAGGTTAGTTATCTTCAGCAATGCTTATAAAAAGGGTGACTCCAGTTCTTTGATCATTTAACCTGGCCAGGTTATTTATATTGTCTTCTCAACTACATCAGCCTCAAATGCTTGTGGATATGCTACAGATAAAAGTTAACCTGATTTAATTCGAGAATTATCCAACTAGGATTCAACTTCACCTTATCAAATATTATTTCTCTATTCTGGTTCATCTGACCCAGTGTTTTTCATCAATCAATGAGCAATGAATTCCTTTTCCATTACTTGTCTCTTCATTATTTTGCTTATTCATCAATGTTGAAACAAAAATATACACCTTAATAAACTTAATACAGAAATCAATATAATAATTCATAATTAATTTCTTCTCCATATATGTACCTATATATTCTCATCATTTCATTAGGAAAGCATGTTAATGCAATATATGTTTACTAATATTTTCAAAATTGCAGGTTCACCTGCTCGCACAGTTGGTTGGCGTGACCCCGGTTTCATCCATACAAGTTTCTTGAAGGATCTATGGCCTAGCACTATGTAAAATTTCCCTTGGATTATTTTTATTTCATCTAAGTTCCCATAGCACCTGGGATTGATAAATTGTTCTTGAGATCTTGATGATTATTCTTTCAGGTACTCTTACAAAGTGGGTCATCTTTTAGATAATGGTTCATACATATGGAGTAAGAAATACTCATTTAGATCATCGCCATATCCGGGGCAAGATTCATTACAGCGTGTAATAATATTTGGGGACATGGGAAAGGTAAAATAATGTCCTGATTTGCTCTACTTCCTCTTTTCTTCCTATGAAGGATAAGTTGGCTGGAATTTTATTGTAAGTCTCTAGAAGGGAATATAAAAAAAAAACTGATTGAATAACAAGATCTTTTTTCTTTTTGGATTACATTTTAAGAGGATTTGACTTCTACTCTAATCTAGGTATTCAATTTAATTGAAGATTTCTGAAGAGATGTTCCATATGGAAATGCCTCAACATGAGATTTCATGTATCATGATTGCCATTCATGAGCCCAAGACTTCTCTTCTTGATTTAGTGTCACATCTCAGGCCTACTAGCCATGACATCAATCTTGTAGTACTCACAGTCAACTAACTGTTTACCATCCTCCCTATACTAAAAGGATATACCAAATTGAAATAGGTACTTAGGTCAATCTAGATTGTACTCAAACATATTTCAAATGTAGGATTGAGGTATCACATTCATTCCCTTTAAAGTCCAATGTTCCCACTAGGGCCAGTCAAGTAGTCTAAGCCCAAGTCAATCAGTGAACATCCGGATTCTAGAGGTGACTCCTGCCGCATATGGTGGTGTAGCACTAGCTCATATAGGATTGGTTACTTGTTCTTATACCAATCGTCACACCTCGGGTATGTGAGCCTACAACGTGACTATGATTCTGGTAGTATCTACGGTTAACTACTTGACAACCCTTCTCGCTAGGCTAAAAGGGACATCTCAAGTTGAAAATAGGTACTTAAGTCTATCTTATATTCTAGATTAGATTCAAAAAATTTCTAATGTGGAATTGGGGGAATCACATTTGGAAATAAACATGTTTATAAGATAAGCAAAAGGACATCATAAGTCCTTCCAAGCTTGCGAACATTTTCTTTTCTTTTTTTTTGTTTCAATTTTGTGCTATGGTTATCTGCCATTTGTCCAAATAGCCACTAATTAAGGTAGTTCCATGTTGAATTCAAATATTTTCTGATATATGGGCAAAGTATCCAACTTCTGAAGAAGTTTTTTGTTTTGAGACTCAACAAGTTAGTTACATAATGGCTTACTCTTTGATGGCATCTTGCTCTGTGCTCTAGTTTTCCTCATTCAGTAGAGGTGAGGAACACAAAGTGTAGTAACACCAAATTGACACTGTTCAAGAGATGCAAAGCACCGTATATCTTCTAAATCATTATAGAATTTTTAAAATTATGCAATGAGTGTTTAACATCCATGTCATTATGGCTTTTGACTGTTTACATATAATTAAGGTTTTGTGTGCTTCTAATTTAATCACATACTTGATGCTTTTTATAATGAATTGACCATTAAACTTGGAAGAGACTAAGGTATACTTTTGTTATTATAAGTATCAAGACTTACAATGAATAAATCACGTAACTAAACTTCCTTTTGAAGAGTTGACAGTGTAGGATCATCTGTGATAGCAACCCTAACCGGGTGATGTTCCATTGGTTGCACAACATAATTCTTGTGCCGCTGTTTGCGATTTGGAAAAGAAATTATGTCTGCATTGGCCATCATACTTGAATGTTTTTTATTTATTTTTAGTATGATCTTTTATGAGAAGTATAACACATTGCTGACTAGTGACTTTCAGCTAACACAGATTCATCTAGAACTCATGAGAAACATTTTTTGTGGTTGACCTTTCAGGGTGAGCGTGATAGTTCTAATGAGTACAGCAATTATCAGCCTGGTTCACTTCATACTACAGACCAACTTATTAAGGATCTTAATAATTATGACATAGTTTTCCATATTGGAGATATTGTGTATGCAAATGGCTACATTTCACAGTGGGATCAGTTTACCTCTCAGGTGGAACCTATTGCATCTGCTGTACCTTACATGATTGCAAGGTTAGCTTAGTTATTTCATGATCACACGTTTGATTGATTATGATATATAAGATCTCAATTAGCTTCTCAATTTCAAGAATTCTAAATCATTTTGTTTCTCATCTCTTTCAACAGTGGCAATCATGAGCGAGATTGGCCTGATTCGGGGTCTTTCTATGATAAAAGAGATTCCGGGGGAGAATGTGGTGTACTTGCCCAGAACATGTTTTTTGTTCCTGCCACAAATAGAGAAAAATTTTGGTAAGTAATGCTTGTCTTTTCTAAACTAGATATCATAGTAAAACATATGTAACATGGGACCCCAATCATAAGAAAATATGTTGTTTCTAGTCATAAATGCTTACCTGGAAAAATAATGCTGACTAACAAAATTGTATGCGAGAAAGATTTGAGAACATCTCCTAAGACAGCTGGCAAGCCATATGTGGATGTCTAGCTAAAGGAGAAAAATTGTATGCTTGTTCTTATCACTCTGGTTTTGGGAACAAATAGGAGATAAATTAAATTAGGATTTGTAACACAAGCCGTGTATTTATTCCTGTACAGTTTTTTCTTTTAATCCTTTGATGAATAATGTCTGCATGGTACTGTAGGTATAAAATCAAAAGGCATGTAGCAGCTATAGTTAGAAAGTCACCATCACTAAGCAGAACTTTCATATATGTATTATAAACGTTTAATACACTAGTTTGGTTGCCTTTGGACAGCATGATTGTTGTGTCATGACGTGAAAATTTATGATATATATATATATTTGAAAAAACTTTTGAAGATAAAGAATTAGGTTTTGGACCTTTAACATACATAATATTTTGTTACCAGTCCTGGAGGATATATTAATGTAATAAATGGTCACTCAGACTGCCCCAACTATTCACTACAAGTGCATTATAAACAAGTTATATGCACGCTATCCATTACTTAGTTCTGTTGTTCATGTTAGATGAATAGCACAGCAACTGCTTAATTACTTGAGAAGATTGAAAATCATTTGATTACTGCAACAATAACATTTTAAGACTCAAAACTTATGGCAACTTTTTCAGTTGAAAAGACTACCAAATTATGGTAGAAATATTGCATTTTTCTCACATATTGTGAAGTTGTGAAAACCACATTTGATGAAGGTCATCTTCAAGACTACAAATTTCTTAATCAATTCTTTTTCCTTTTTCCTTTTTCCCTTCCGTGTTCTACTATAGTTGCAGGTATTTATCTATGCCTTAGTCATTTGTATGTATTTACAGGTACTCGACAGATTATGGCATGTTTCACTTCTGCATAGCAGATAGTGAGCATGACTGGAGGGAGGGGTCAGAACAATACGAGTTTATTGAGAGATGTCTGGCATCAGTGGACAGGCAAAAGCAACCCTGGTTAATTTTTGCTTCTCATCGAGTCCTTGGTTATTCTTCAGACAAGTATTATGGTCTAGAAGGTTCATTTGAAGAGCCCATGGGTAGGGAAAGCTTGCAGAAGCTTTGGCAGAAGTACAAGGTGGATATTGCTTTCTATGGTCATGTCCACAACTATGAAAGGACGTGCCCGATTTACCAGGTATGTTCCTTGATTCTAAGACATGCTACAAAATACATTTGAGTTTAATTTTAACTTCTTTTAATTGGAAATTTGATAGTTCTTTGATTCTCTGATGTAATAGACGTTTCACCCGTGTGGTGCAGAATAAGTGTGTTAAATCTGGAAAATCACACTACTCCGGGACAGTGAACGGAACCATCCACGTGGTTGTTGGTGGTGGAGGAGCTCATTTGTCTGAGTTCAGCGTATTAAACACCAGTTGGAGTTTATACAAGGATTATGACTGGGGATTTGTCAAAATGACCGCATTCAATCACTCTTTCCTTCTTTTCGAGTACATGAAGAGTAGAGATGGCAAGGTTTATGATTCCTTTACCATTTCAAGGGATTACACGGATGTACTTGCCTGTGTGCATGATGGTTGTGAACCAACCACTGCCGCATTTTAAACTTTAACCAAGCAAAATAAAATACGCTTCTCCATTTGTCCAATTCTACGACCATGACCATGACCATTTTTTGTCAGTGGGCAACTGCTCTAATTCTCTACTCACTGATTCTGAACATTTCCGTCTTTTGTCAGTCGGCAAATTAAGCCCGTATACATAATACATATGCTAATCAAACAACCCGGCATTTTAACATTCACATGAAATATTTAAATTATATTACTGAACTAAAACTGTCAAATCCATACATAACAGCAAAATTATCAATTTCTAATCCAAAACGATAAAACTGAACACTTTTTTCCCATTTTTGTAACCCCAAAATTTAAGTTCATTTCACGTGTCAAATCACCAATAAGACAATGAAATTTGTTGCCAATTCAATCCTTGCATTGATGTAGAAATCATAACTCACGAGATCAAACATACTTAGCCAAGAATTCAAATTGGCTCTTTCTCAAAAGTTGTGAAGGAACGAATAAATATACATTATAGAAAGTAATCATTATTCTTTCTTGACTAAAAAAAAAAAAAGAGATCATTATTTACAATCCTTTACAACATACAACCCACATGAAGACATGACATTTTGAGAAGAATGGTCGTGGTCTCCTTTTCGGAGAACCAGCAGGAGGGATTATCCCCAACCGGATCAGTATTTTCAAATGGTTAAAACATCTTGACCCAGCTAAACAGTGCAAAACAATTTGTAGTATCATGAGGCTTTTTCTGCACAGAGAATCATCAGCCAACCATCTCCACATCACGTGTCACATTTCCACATTCACCAAACGATCCAATGGACGCAAATAGGTGCTCAATTTTTAAAGGAGAATGCCGAACAGTATACTGGAACATAACCTGGAACCCCGAGAAAGTTTCCCATTTAGCAAAAACACAAACATAAAACTCCATGATTGAAGACCTAAAGTGAAAACCTGAAACATCCTATCATCTTATGGTGAGATGTTCTGGAGAAAGAATTCTCTTTTTCTGGTACAAGAACAAAGCATTTTCTCGAATCTAAAGTTTTTTCTACGTTCCTCATACAAGAACAAAGCAAATAAAGGGAGGCGAAAATTCATTTTGGTTCTCTTCTAAAAGGTAAACAGGGAACTGAATTTGAAAGACATCTCACAAGTGTCATCAACTACATGAAGAAAAATTTTTGTGCATCACTAAGTGATAAAAACAAAGAACTTAAGATCTACCTTGGAGTAACTATCTGCAAAAGTACGAGCACGATTAACTTTTCCTATATACTGAAGGTCAGCCTTCGCCAATTTCCCATCAACAAAGCTTAATCCTTCATTACTAACTGAAAAACGTTGAAGAGCTCCGGACTGCAGTCCTGTCTGATGATCAAAGAAGTAGGTAACACCATAAATAAGAAAGGAAACAGAATGATAAAATATCGACTTTTTAATCATATGGCAAAAGCAAAGAGAGAAAGAATCAAGACGAATAAACTGCAGGATTTTGCTTGAAATATTACCAAGGGAAAAACATTTCAGGTGGTTATGCACACCACCATTACAATAATTTTCCTCCCTTGTACTCATAATGAAGAATATGTTTTTCTCAAAATTTCCTTCAAAACATAATTCAAAATCTCAAACACAGTAGATGTACCTTGTAAAATTTTTTAATTCAAACTCTCAAACATTCACTACTCTATTAACAGTGTTTAAACTAATTTATCAAGTCATCCAATATATGAGACCGATTCAACAGAAAAAAAAAATCAACCAAACCAAATGATCAATCTGTTAATAGACTCATAAGTTAAAATCATCGTTTTATTCTCACCATAAGCATAAAACTCATAAGTTAAAATCATCTCAAAGCACAGCCTAACAACTCAAACTTAAATAATGGACAAACTTTGACTACTATTTTTCAGTTGAATTATTAAAATCAAATACAAGCCCAGATCATAAACTTCTCAACTTCCTCATCTCTAGCATAAAGAAAAGGAAAACACAAATCAATGCATGATTTTCATGGTTCACATAGTCTTCTCTGCAAATCTGTAATATGGACATACCTCTTGGATGAAGTCCTTATTCAAGCATCCAAATATTACAGGAGGATCATCAAATGTAGCAAGCCTCCCATCACCAAGTAGTTCCAACACCACCTAACAGACAAAGCACTAAATGAGATCAAGTTTACATAATGAATGCATATAATAACAAGCACCTTTCCAGAAATATACAAGAAATAATGCAAGCATGCAAATCATTGATGAGACTTGAGAAACAATGAACTCACAACAATTACTCTAGTCATGTAGGAAATATACTTCAAACAAAAATGAAAAATTTCCAAATCAAAAGCTGCATAGTTAAAATCCAAAATTGGAGGTGAGACATGAATACTACAATCATTTAGTAAAAGGCATACTTAATAATCAACCTCAAATTGTAGAGCTCTAATTAAACAACAGTATCAAACAGAAAAGATTGTGCTGACAATTGCAACTGTGAAACAATTCTTAAAGATGGAACTTCCTGATAATAGAACCCAATAAAATAAAGCATAGATGAAGTAAAAGAAGTTGTACCTGCTGCTGGCTTGGTACTTGTCCTGTACTATCAGTGTCAATAACGTATTGACTACAGTTTTCATCCTTCCAAACTAAAACTAATGGGGTATTTCCAGTCTGATAATGTGCATTCCTAAGGTAAAACAGTATCAAAAAAAAAAAAAAAAAAAGATAAATTAGTGAAAGATTATATTGAAACTAGGTAATCGAAATAGGATAATCACAGTACGCACATCTCTTATTGAAATACATGTCATGAATATATGGAGAAGTTTGTTATATTTATACAGATTATAGATAAACTATAGAAGGTTAAGCATCTACTTCAGGACTCACAAGTAAATGTGAGACAAAGCAGAAAAGATGAAAACAAAATTGTCAGAGAAACAAGAAAATCTTACTTGTTATAAAACAAAAGACCATCCTTGACATATGGGGTGGGTCCTGAATAAGCAGTGTGCAGGCCATCTCGGTCACAATTGTAAACAGGAACAGAACTGAATTTATATCTATGGTAGGTTGAGGGAGCATCAGAAGCTCCTGCCTCAACAAGCTTGCTGTTTAACCAGAAGAGTCTAAAATCAGCAGTGCACTCATACATTAACGTTCCTGCCCAGCATATAACATCAATGACATAGTAAGTCTGGTCCAACTGCAAGTCAGGGAAAAAATTATGTAATTACTTTCATATTTTCAACACATTAAAGTAAACCTTTTTTTTTTTTTTTTAAATAGATTGAATCAGAAATACCGTGAAGAATGATATCAATAAGGTACCTCATGAAATATGCAGTCAAGTATACAATAACAAGCCTTAGAGGCACCAGTCTTTCTAGCACCACTAGGTAAGGCAGAAGGAAAACGATGGAGCATGGTACCATTTCGCAATCTACTAACTGTGGTTCCATGAGAAGAAACAACGAAGCATCTTTTTCCAGCTGGTCTTGCAAATACATACCTACAAAAAGCAAATAACTTTGAAATAAGTGATAAGAGTATCAGTGTTATACTTGAAAGTGTTAGCATTAGAGGTCACAGACCAAAACATATAAAGTATCGAATTATAAGATTTATTAGTATGTGTTACCGGGACTAAATCTCGTGTACTTTTTCACAAATTAATGAACAAAAATAAGACTAGGGTTTATAATGAAGGTACCGGAACTTGGAGTAACTCTAATAGCAAAAGTAGAGAAAGAAAGAGCTAACCAGTCGGTACTTAGATTATCAGGAACGTCAATCATCCACTCGGGAAGCATAAGCTGCTTGGCGAAAAGGAGACGAGCTTCGCGACCTCTAAGTTTGGAGGCCTGACGAACATCAAAAATGTCAGTGGGGGGAGAATGGTGGGTTTCAACGTCAATTTCATGGGCCAGAAGTTGGAGCTCCGGGTCTTGGGAAGGGGATTCCAGTTCTTGGGAAGGCGACTCCGGTTTTCCCTGAAAAGAAAGGACGGTGGAAAGTAGAGAGCGGGCTCGGCGCCTGGCATCCTCGCGATTCTCGTCCTGCCGGCGCAAAGAAGCATCGCGGCGTCTTTGTTGGTCAGAAAAAGCCGGGCGCTTGAAAGGCCGCCGGAGATCATGGGGAGCCATGTCTATACAATTCGGCGAAGCGGTGGAGGGTGGCCGTAGCGGTTTTTGGTTTCAGAGCATGGAAAACCAAATAATAATGGGGTCGGTTCCTTGCATTTGGAGCGATTCATTCAAATTCCGGGCCCGGGGTGCGTGGGTCTAGTGTGTACAATTTGTGTTTTGTTTGTTTAGGGTGAATAATGTCATTTCCATTTTCCCCTCCTTGTATTATCATAGAATCTGGTTTTTGCCTTTGAGTCTTTTTCTTTTTAATCGACAATTTTAAAAAGGTCCAATTCTTCTTTATTTTCTCTTTTGCCACCAATTACTTTTGAAATAGTTCAAATAAATATTAACAATACTAAGGAAAATAATTTGAGCTTTTTATAAGAAATTATGGATCACAAAATATAAAATATATCATTTTAGTATATTTTATAATATATATATTAATTAAATTTAATATTCAATTTTTGACATTAAATGCTGTTATTTAAATATTCAATTATACTTAAACATATAAATATCAAGTCTAAATATGAAATTTATAACTTGATCCTTCAAATATATATATATATATATATATATATAATTTGAAATTTTAATTTAAATATTTATTTAATTCGTGTTTTTTAATAAATAACTTTTTTTTGCAGGAATAAATAAAAATTTTAAAATATAAATTACTGATCATTAAATTAAAAATATATATTTTTAAAACAAACTATTTGTTTACTCTTTTAAAACTAAAAATAAAAAGGAATGATTATTATAATAGTAGCAATTTATCTATAATTACAAAATTTTGTAAAACTACACTTACAAATAATTTATATTATTATTTTAAGGATAAGTGGCCATTTTAGTCCCTAAACTATTTTCCTTTGGTCATTTTAAGTCTTTTCATTTTATTTTTTCATACTCGAACAAAAATTATTTGATCACATTAGTCATTTGACCTGTAATAACAAGTAAAATGAATAAATAAAGATAATTGATCATTTTAGTTCCCAAACTATTTTCTTTTGGTCATTTTAGTCCTTTTTTTTTTTATCATATTCGAACAAAAATTCTTTGGTCACATTAGTCCTTTTACTTGTAATAACAGATAAAATGAACAAATAAAGATTCATTACTTTATTTAATATAAAGGATAAACTTGTCATTTTATATACAAAATTTACTTTTATAAATAATAAAAATTAAAAACTCTTCTTCTTCACTCTCTCACATCTAAAGATTGATAAATTTCAAAAAAAAAAACTACACAGTATATAAAAAAAAAAAATCAAGATTATACTTATTCTTCTCATTGCAATATTACCCTCTATTCTTTATTAATCTACACAATTCATAATAAACTAATCCTTTCATTTCAAACTTTAATATGAAATTGTAACAAAAAGGAGAAAAAATAAATTTAATCAGTAAATCTTCCTGTAAACTTCTCTCACTTTTCTTGCATGATCGAAGAATCCTTAAAGACAATCGTTTTATATAATTGCAGAATTTAAAGTCACTCTTATACTTTCAAAGACTATATAGAGAGTAAGAAAATGCCTATAGAATGAGACCACGAATATTATGTACAACAAGACACAATAGAAATGACTATACTAATAATAGTGAGATACAACACCTTTAAAGGAGGTAACATAAATAAAGTATCAAACATAAGTTTATTACAACAAAATCAAATAGAATACAAGTTTTCCTAAACAATATATCCCAATGAATATTAATCTCAGGATGACCCCAATTTTTATACAGATTTAATTAAGTCAATTTATGTTGCAACATGCCCACTGTCGAAAAATTTCTGTTTATGAGAAAGATGAAGGATTGTCTTCCAAAGTTGAGTTATCCAATTGCAATCTCTAAGAGTATGTAAATCTGTTTCACCTTGTACTCGAAAAATATCATGCATAAGGTATTTTTCGTAAACCATTCTGCCAAGTCGTGGAGGCATAATATTCATTCTATCTTTTTTATGTATATGATATTCGTCAAACTTTTAGTTTTTTTTTTTAAAAAAAAAAAAAAATCGTCAAACCTTAGATGTGAGACAATGAAGAAGAATTTTTAATTTTTTACTTATAAAAGTAAAAATTTGCATATAAAATGACAAGTTTATACATTATATTAAATAAAATAATGAATCTTTATTTATTCATTTTACCTGTTATTATAGACAAAAGGACTAATGTGAGCAAATAATTTTTGTAAGAATATGAAAAATCCAAAAAAAAAAATAATAAAGAAAAAGGATTAAAATGGTCAAAAGAAAATAGTTTGCGGACTAAAATGACCAATTATCCTTATTTATTCATTTTATCTGTTATTACATATAAAAGGATTAATGTGGCAAAATAATTTTTGTTTGAGTATGAAAAATCTAAAAAACAAAGAGACTAAAATGGCCAAAAGAAAATAATTTGGGGACTAAAATGACCAATTATTCTTATTTTAAATATTTATAAAAAAAACATTATTAAGCAAATTAAGAAATTAAGATTAAATTCATGTAAGAATTTAAAACCAATTTACATTGGAAATTAGATTTTCTTTTTCTTTTTGTTTTTTTTTTTTTTTTTAATTTGAGTTTTTTTTTTTTTTTTTCACTTGACTTGAATACATAATTTATTGGGATTATAAATAAGGTTATTACCAATTGAGTTATATTTTCTTGTTATTTTTATTGACGATGAGTTATATTGTTTTTTCATTGAAAATTAAATTTGCTCTACTGATAAAATACATTCATAAACTAATTACAATTAAAATAATTAATAAATTCATTGAGAATTATTTTTTAATAAAAATTATAATCACATTAAAAAAAATTAATATAGACATTCAAAATACATCTTCTTCATTATCTTGTAATCTTTTAATGCGATTTTAATTTATTAAAAATTATAAATAAATTTGTTAAAATAAGTAACCAAAAAAAGAAAATTTTTAGTTCTCTTACTATTTTCTTTTTCTTTTTGGTCCCACATTATTTTTGAATGACTTTTTGTTCATTTGTTCTTATGTTGGTTATTTTATTTATTTATTTATTTATTAAATTACAACATCATAACTTGTTTATAAATATAT